>CM035426.1:107982290-108283900 GCA_020310875.1 Ceratopteris richardii | reverse complement strand
GTGTACACACATCTCTCTCTTTCTCTCTCTTTCTCTCTCTCTCTCTCTTTAGATCTTTGTTTCTCTAGATCTGAAATTTTGGTAAAAACTGCACATACTGTAGCACCCTTTCTCTTTCTTTGTTTTCCCTTTTCTAATTTCTCTTCTCTTTTGTTTTGCAGAAGCTTTTTGGCATCAAATATCTGGAATTCGACCAGGGCAACATTAAGTGGACCTTGATGACAATGCTCCAAACTATTACATCGATGTAAGTGATTGTTTTGTTTTCGATTGATATAGAGTGAGATAGAGAGAGAGATGAAAGAAAGAGAGAGCTCTAGAGAAACATAAAGAGAGAGAGAGAGGGAGAGAAAGAAAGAGAGAGAGATGAAAGAGAAAAGATAGTAAAGAGAGTGAATGAAGAGAGAGAGATGAAATAGAAAAAGAATGAGATAGAGAGAAAGTTTGCATACATACATACACACACATATGCATACACATACTCACATACATATTACATACACACATGCATATTACATACACACTCACATACATATTACATACACACATGCATATACATACACATACATATTACATACTCACATGCATACACACATATACATACATACACGCATATTACATACAAACATGCATATTACATACACACATGCATATTAGATACACACATGCATATACATACACACACATATTCATTCTCATACTCACATACATACATACATGTATACACACATATACATACACACATGTACACACACACATGTATACATACACACATGCATATGCATACATACATACACACATTTTTGCGTGTACACACACATACATGCATACACACATGCATATTACATACACACTCACATATGTATACACACACATATGTACATACACACATGCATATGCATACATTCATACACACACATATGCATGTACACACACACATACATACATACACACATGAATATTACATACACACAGACAAATATATACACACTCACATATGCATACACACTCACATATGTATACACACACATGCATACATGCACATACACATACACACACATCACATATACATACACACATACACACATATACATGTTTTAAGGTTAGAGTTTTAGGCTTAGGGTTTATGAATTTCTCTTTTCTTTTGTTTTGTAGGAGATTTTTGGCATCAGTTCTTTGGAATTCGACGAAGGAAAATATTAAGTGGGCTTTCACAACAACGCTCCAAACAATTACATCGATGTAAGTAATTGTTTTGTTTTCGATTGATATAGAGTGAGATAGAGAGAGAGAGAGAGATGAAAGAAAGAGAGAGATACATACACACATATTTGCATGTACACACACATACATACATGCATATTACATACACACACATATAAATACACACTCACATATGTATTCACATACATATGTGCATACACATGTATATGCATACATACATACACCCACATATGCATGTACACACACATACATACATACACACATGCATATTACATACACACTCACATATGTGTATACACACATATGTGCATACACACATGCATATGCATACATACATACACACACATATGCATGTACACACACACATACATACATACACACATGCATATTACATACACATGAACATATTAATACACACTCACATATGTATACACACTCACATATCTATACACACACATGCATAGATGCACATACACATACACACACATCACATATACATACACACATACACACATATACATGTTTTAGGGTTAGGGTTTTAGGATTAGGGTTTTTGAATTTCTCTTTTCTTTTGTTTTGCAGGAGATTTCTGGCATTGATTCTTTGGAATTTAATAAGAGACGATGTCAATTGGGCTTTGATGAGAGCGTTCAAAAGAATTACATTGATGTAAGTGATTTTTTGTTCTTTATTGTAAATAGAGATAGATGGAGAGAGAGAATAAGAGAGGGAGAGAAAGAGGGAGAGAGAGAGAGATGAAAGAGAGAGATAGAGATAAAGAGAGAGATATAGATAGAGAGCAAGAGAGAGACATAGAGATACATACACACAGATGCATACATATTACATACACATATGCATATGCAAAGAGAGAGACCTAGAGATACATACACACAGATGCATACATATTACATACACATATGCATATGCATATGCATATGCATATGCATACATACACACACATATACATGCACACAAACACACATATACATGTATTAGGGTTAGGGTTTTAGGATTAGGGTTTTTTACTTTTACACATATACACACATAATACACACACACATGCACACATATACACATGCATACACACATACACATACACATACACATACACATACACATACACATACACATACACATACACATACACATACACATACACATACATACATACATACATACACACACATGCATACATACATACAGACACACACACATACATACATACATACATACATACATACATACATGTATACATACACACATACACATAGAGAGAGAGTCACACGCACACACATGCATACATACACACACGTGACATATACATACACACATATGCATGTTTTAGGGTTAGAGTTAGGGTTTTTTGGCTTTTACATATATACACACATGCATACACACATATACACATATGAACACATAATACATATGCACATACACATATATATTCACGTGCATACACACATACAAACACACATACATTCATAGACACACACACACACACACACATATATATATATATATATATATATATATATATATATATATATATATCTATATATATATATATATATATATATATATATATATATATATATATATATATATATATATATATATATATATTATATATATATATATATATATATATATATATATCATATCATACATACACATATGTGACATATACATACACACATATGCATGTTTTAGGGTTAGGGTTTTTGGATTTTACATATATACACACATGCATGCACACATATACACATATACACATATAAACACATAATACATATACACATACACATATATATACACATGCATACACACATATACATGTTTTAGGTCTAGGTCTTCAAAATTAGGGTTTTACGATTTTTACATAGATACACATATGCATACACACACATACACATATATATATTCACCTACACATATATATACACAAGCATACACACATACACCTATTTTAGGTCTAGGTCTTTGGGATTAGGGTTTTAGGGTTTTTACACATGCAGATAAATATTTACACATATAGAAATATACACACATAATACATGTACACATACACATGTATATACATAGGCAGACACACATATACATGTGTTCTAGTTGTTGTTTATAAATATCATGTCTATGTGTCCAATTTCTTTGTACACGATTCATGTCTTTTGTATTTGACAGTATGTTTTGCTTTATCAAATCATTTTTTTGTTGCCTGTTATTCAGATTTTTTTTCTTATTTTTCTCTATATTTTTTCTTAATATAAATATAATTGAGTAAAATGTATGCCTAAATCCTAAAACCGTAATCTTAAATATCTAGACCTAAAATATGTATATTTCTGTATACATGTGTATATACATGTATATATATATACATTATGTGTATGTGTATGTATGTGTATGTATGTGTAAATAGCCTAAAAACCCTAATCCTATTTTTATATATTTGATGTAAAAAAAAACTTCAAAATAAAAAATTTATATCTTTAATTATATATATTTAATTAAAACACTAGCATGTGTGTATATGTGTGTATATGTGTGTATATGTGTGTATGTGTGTGTATATGTGTGTATGTATGCATGTGTGTATATATGTGTGTGTATGTATGCATGTGTATATGTGTGTGTGTATGTATGCATGTGTGTACATGTGTGTGTATGTATACATGCATGTGTGTATATGTGTGTATGTATGCATGTGTGTATATATATGTGTGTATGTATGCATGTGTACATGGCTGTGTGTATGTATGCATGTGTGTACATGTGTGTGTATGTGTATGTGTGTGTATGTATGCATGCATTTGTGTGTATGTATGTGTGTATGTATGTGTGTATGCATGTGTGTATGTATGTATGTGTGTATGTATGTGTGTATGCATGTGTGTGTATGTATGCATGTGTGTATATGTGTAGATGTGTGTATATGTGTGTGTATGTATGCATGCATGTGTGTATATGTGTATATATGTGTGTGTGTGTATGTATGTGTGTATATGTGTGTGTGTATGTGTATGTATGCATATGCATATATATGTGTGTGTATGTATGTGTGTATGCATGTGTGTGTATGTATGCATGTGTGTAAATTTGTATGTATGTGTATGCATGCATGTGTGTATATGTAAGCATGCATGTGTGTATAGGTGTGTGTATGTAAGCATGCATGCGTGTACATGTATGTGTGTATGTATGCATGTGTAAATGTGTAATTGTGTAATTGTGTAAATGTGTGTGTGTATGTATGCTCTAATTTCCTACCTCTATCTTCCTTTCTTTCATTATTCTTTATCTCTCACTTTCTCTCTCTCTCTCTCTCTCTCTCTCTCTCTCTCTCTCCTCTCTCTCTCTCTCTCTCTTGATCTCTCTCTCTCTCTCTCTCTCTCTCTCTCTCTCTCTCTCTCTCTCTCCTCTCTCTCTTCTCTCTCTCTCTCTCTATCAATAGAGAATAAAACAATCACTTACAAGTATGTCCCTCTTTTGGATCGTTGTCATCAAAGCGTAATGTAATGTTGCCTATTGTCCAATTCCAAACAATCAACGCCGAAGAACTTCTGCAAAATCAAAGAAAAGAGAAATTATAAAACCTAAAGCATAGAGAAACGCAAATGCTAACAGTATACGTAGCACTTACCAACATGTCTAAGCCGAGAGAGAGAGAGTGTGTGTGTGTAGAGAGAGAGATCTGTGTGTGTGTGTAGAGAGAGAGATCTGTGTGTGTGTGTGTGTGCACAATACAATGCAGGTCGCAATTTCGTTCGCGCCTGCAAGTTCGACAGAAGACCAACAGTACTCAAACACGCACAAAAATGTGAAGTTTTGCTCTCGGGTTCGCGGTATGTTTAAAACTCGCCCTCGGTATATGCGTCGGTATGGGCGTCGGTAACTTCCAGTAAATTACTGACGCTTATACCGATGCTTATACTGACGCTTATATCGACGCATATACTGATGGCTGCAGGGCCACATTGAGGATCTGTTTAAAATGGTCATACCGACGGTCACATGACCGTCGGTATCTCTAATTGACATTTTTCAATGCCCATACGGACGCCAAGTGTGACCATCGGTATATGCAGCGTCGGTATGCCCCTCATATGTTGTAGTGTGTGCATTATGTATGCATGTGCCTGTATGTGTGTGTATGCATGTATGTACATATGCATATGCATATGCATTATGTAGCATATGTATGCATGTATGTCTCTCTACATGTGTGTGTGTATGCATATATGTGTGTGTATGTGTCTATGTGTCTGTGTGTGTACGTGTGTTTGTATATGTGTGTGTCTATGTGTGTATGTATGTGTGTACATCTCTCTATGTATGTGTGTGTATGCATATATGTGTGTGTATGTGTCTATGTGTGTGTGTGTATGTGTGTGTGTATATGTATGTATGTGTGTGTCTATGTGTGTATGTGCGGGTCTATGTGTGTATGTGTGTGTCTATGTGTGTATATACATGTGTATCTATATATATGTGTCTCTATGCATGTGTATGTGTGTGTGTAAATGTGTGTGGATGTGTTTGTGTGTGTAAGTGTGTATGTGTCTATGTGTGTGTGTATCTGTGTGTGTATATGTGTGTGTATATGTGTGTGTATATGTGTGTGTGTGTCTATGTGTGTATGTGTGTGTGTCTATGTGTGTATGCATGTGTCTATGTGTGTATATGTGAATGTGTGTATGCATGTGTATGTGTGTGTGTAAATTTGTGTTTATTTGTGTGTGTGTAAATTTGTGTGTATGTGTGTGCATGTGTTTGTATCTATGTGTGTTTGTGTGTGTCTATGTGCATATACGTGTGTATGTGCGTATATATGTGTGTATGCATGTGTATGTGTGTGTGGGAATGTGTGAGGATGTGTGTTTGTGTGTGTGTGTGTGTAAGTGTGTATGTGTTGATGTATGTATGTGTGTGTTTATTTGTGTGTGTCTTTGTGTTTATATGTGTGTGTGTCTATGTGTATATGTGTGTGTGTCTATGTGTGTATATGTGTGTCTATGTGTGTACGTATGCATGTATACATGTGTGTGTAAATCTTTGTGTGTATGTGTGTGTGAGCATGCCTTGCTTCCTTGATGTTGTGTGTGTTGGTAGCTCTCTCTCTCTCTCTCTCTCTCTCTTTCGTCTCAATCCGGACACAAATGTGCTGGAAGAAATCGAATTTTTTTTTGACATTCCAGAGTGTTTCTTATGCAAGGCTCTGAAATACTAGGATGTCATTTATGTGATGCTCTAGCATCACAGGCAGTTTTCAAACATAGCTAGGAGCGTCGCTAGATAGCGATGCTCCTTGCGATAGTCATTTGGAGCATCGCATAAGCGACGCTTTGCATTTCTTATGCAACGGCTCATGTTTTTTTTAACTAAAAAAAGTTTCATCGCTTACTGCAATGGTAGCATCGCATAAGAGATGAAACCCATTTTTGTTTTCATTGGGGGGCGTCGCTATGCCCCCCTATGTCTAGTAGTATAATGCTAGCTCCTACTATGATAACCAATGCCTTTTGAGACTTGCTATTTGATGCCTTCACTTGGCATATTTAGAGAGACCATTGTTCACTTTTGTTGTTCCTCTTAGTGTATGCAGAGATCGGATATGAGCTTTGAGAAAAGTTTAGGAGACAAGAATAAATTTCTAAAAGATTAATGTGAGTTCCTTATTCAATTGAAGCTTCTTGAACTTGGTTGAGGTGGAGTAAAGTCTTTCTAGCATTTCCATACCTTCATGGAGACATCTAAATCTTGTATATGCCCTGTCATGGCATTGCTAATGTGCTAAGATAATATTGAAATGACTCCCTTATCTCTCTTATTCCACTCTTTGAAATTCCTTTATTGGTGAAAAATTGATTCTCACCCAACCTAAGTCTAGCACATGTGTCACCAATGAGATCCCAATCCTTTCCCCATGAGGTAGCTAGATATTCCAGATCTCCATGTTGCATAATTGTTTTTTATCTACGTTCTTGGTTTGATTGCTATACTTTGGTATGTTGTACTCTCATGCACTATCCTATATTCATTGATGCAAGAGTAGTGAGATCTAATAGTAGATTTTACCTCTATACTTCATAAGTATGAGAGAGATAATGTTGATGCTCCCCTTTTCCACTAGTAGACTCCCTTTGCTTCGTTGTGTAATTTGAACTTGATCCAATAGATCTCCTTCCTTTTAAACTCATTCAATAGCGTTTTTGGTCCTCCGAATGTCTTTGTATGTCAAAGTGATATGATATCACTGATGGGAGAATATACTTCTCTATATACAACTTCACTGATGGGACACACTCACAAAACCTCTGTTTACACAAATGAATGCTTTGTTGAAATCTTGACGGCTGAACTTGAGAGCTTTTGTACACACAATCTAAAATCTAAAACCTTTATAATGCAAGTCATTTCATGCAAAAGTCTCACTATTAATGTGAGAGCCAATGTCTCCAAGATAGGCTAGTTGATTCCTTTACCATGCATACACCAAGAAACAAAGAGTTGCATTACCATGCATTCCTTTTGTATAATGCAAGTCATTTCATGCAAAAGTCTCACTATTAATGTGAGAGCCAATGTCTCCAAGATAGGCTAGTTGATTCCTTTACCATGCATACACCAAGAAACAAAGAGTTGCATTATCCTCAATAGAAATTGGATAAATATTATTAGTAGAACTTAATCGTGCTCATGTGGCTCAGGATGCTTATGATTGAATACAATTTACAAACTAATAAAATTTCAATCATGTGTGACAACACGAGTAGTGTGTACCTATCTACAAATCCTATGCTCCATGCTTGGATCAGGCATATAGAGGAACACAACCACTACATTAGAGAAGGTATTTTGTCTAAGGAGGTGAAAGTCCAACACATAAGTATCAATGAGTACTGTGTGGACATGTTCATGGAATCATTGGGCTGAACCAAGCAAATAAATTTCAAAACCGGCATTCAAATGATGGAAGTTGGATGAAGACTTGAATGATGAAGCTTTTGGGGGGAGTGTTAAAAATCCAGCTCCAACCTTATGAGCATATGAACCTCATCATTTATTTACACTTGAAGCATCATGAAGTACAAAGCCAAGTGGGAGAACTCATACATTAAGTTTGAATATGAATCCTCCTCATATATCTCAATAAGATCATTATCACATTAGTTGACTATGATAATTTTATGTCCAATATAACAGATTGTTTGAGATCTTTTGATCTATATTTTGTTATAATGAGCAATAAAAGACTTTCTATAGAGAAATATCTATATCAATTGTGCCTCCTTCTTAACTGATATTTTTCATCTCATCTGAATGTTCTCACTTTGTATGAATTTTGCAAGGAGCTCAATAGATTCTTCCGGATTAGAACATCTACATGGCAAACATAAACCATAAATGTAGCTTTGTACCCCAACTTTGAGTAGAAGTGATGCAATCACAATATAATGTATAATGTTTGCAAAAAGCTAATGATGGATGACCATAATTTCATACATCCATCCCATGTTTGGATCATGAAGTCTTTAGATTTTCTTCTCTATGGCCTAGTTTCCTTTAGAGCAACAAAATCAACTTGAATCCAATATTCCCAATTTAAGAGCCTAACCATGCTTCTCATTTTTTCGAAGAATGCTTCAATACGCATAGATGTGAACCTCATTGTGTGTGATTTCTCCTTCTAAGGATCCACAATTTATACACCTTGCCTATACATGATGTCGCGTACTCACATGCATATGTAAATGAAACAAATATGCAAACGAAATCAACACCTTGGCTGTATAAAAAATGAGCTCGATTGGAAATGATCCACAATAGCTTTGCATAATTGGAATTCTTACTTTGTGGCAAAAAAATGCTATACATGACTTTATTGTCTCTTATATGTAGGTGTTGTGATTTTGCGTTCTGTGTGAGAAACTTAGTATTTGAATGGTGACGCGTCACTTTGTTAATAATCCAAAATTTTGGGTAAATTTAGCAAATAAGATATCGTTGAAATAGTAAGGATGCAAGATTTCATAAGAACGAGAATCAAGATGGAAAACTATGCTTTAGCAACAATGCAAGTCAATGTAGAATCATGTAGGATACCTTTGCGTAGCTTCAGAAATGAGGGCCACATTTTTACCCCGCATTTTCTTGTTCTTTATATACGATTGCTGACGAGAGCTTACCATCGCAAACGATGATCAAAGGGCTTTGTGCTCTTTTTATTTGCAAGATTGACTGAAGTTGAATATCAGAAATTATAAGTGGAAAACAACACAAAAATACGATCGACCCTTGACCTTCCTTGCATCGCATATGTTGTTCGAGATGCGCTTTTGTTTTCAGATAGCATCACAAACTACTTATCTTCGTTGGATAATTATGTAAGGTTTTAACTCATAACCACCATATTGTAGGGTATGGTAAACTAAAACCATTCTGCAATAAGACGCATCTCCCCATTCACTTTTGATCCTTCCTCTCATATTGTCTGCTGATTACGTGCACGTTCCTATACTGTGGTGATTCCATTGAGCAGAGATACAAACTTTATACAAAGGTGGAGATCATTTTTAATAATGTCCACGCCTCACGGCACAATATCAAGGCTAGAGATCTCGGAACAATATCATGTAGAAAGAAGATGATTGTACACACACACACACACACACACACACACACATATATATATATATATATATATATATATATATATATATATATATATATATATATATATATATATATATATATATATATATATATATATATATATATATATATGTGTGTGTGTGTGTGTGTGTGTGTGTGTGTGTGTGTGTGTATACATGTATATATATACATGCATACACAGATACACACATATATATACACAAACACACACACATACATATAGATACACATATAGACACACGTACCTATATATACATATACAAACCATCAATCCCACATCCACATCATAGTGTATTGACTTTTTATTAGGCTGAATTTCTATTAGTTGTAGTAGAAACGTATCACTCTGCCAATTTCTAATAACTTTGAGACTGTGTGGAACTCAACACTTTCCTCGAGAGTTTGGAACATTGTTTTTAATAGGTGGACTTAAGGCTCACAAGTTTTTTTTCTTTGTTATACAAACTTAAGATCCTTCAAGTAAAAAAGTATTCTTCTAGTTATATATTAAGTCCCTTGATAACACTAATCCCTTTGCCATTTTGGGTATATCAAGCTCCTTTTACCTCTTAATTATCACATCTTCAAAAACTCCTTCAAGATGCAATCCTACTTAGAATTGTTTCCTTAAGAGAAAATAAGTTTGTTCCCCTATCATGAGCTAATTACTAAAACTTTGATTCAAAAGTCACTACTCCAGTAAGATCTATATTAGTCCAAATTGTAGTCGCTTGGATAACCTTTCTCCAAGTATGATGAATTCCTATTGATTAGGATATAGTAACAAAGAATTATGCTCTATCGTAAGGTCTCTTTCTCAACATACAAAGCTCAATCACTTGTTGAAAATGAAGCTCCAACCATAGGAACATATAATCCTTATCTATTTTGACACTTGGAGCATGATGAAGCAAGGCTACAACCATGATAGGTCAGACGTTAGAATTGAATTTGAATACCCCTCATATCTCTCAATCAATGACCTTGTAGGAAAAGAGCATCCTGCATTTTAGGGAATCTTTTCCAAGTTGTATATACACACTAAGTAATTGGAGCTGGTAAGACCACATGTGTGTTATCACTCTAGGAGTTCGAATGTGCTAGAAAGGCCCCATGCTTTGCATACATGTATATATATACACGCATACATAGATACACACATATATATACACATACACACACACATATATACACACACATACATATATATACACACACACACATATACATATACACACACACACACACACATATATATATATATATATATATATATATATATATATATATATATATATATATATATATATATATATATATATATATATATATATATATATACATACATATAGAGAGAGAGAGAGATTAATGGTTAAATTATTTGACCATGAAAAGCTGACTGGTCTAGAAACATGATAAATTTCATATCTATTGCGAAATTACTTTCTATTTTCCATGGAGTATGTACATGAAACGACTTGAAGGTTTGATCATCCAACTGGTTTTCATATCTAAGACATAAAAGATTCAAAGATTTAATAATCCTAAAGTCGGCTTCCCTAAGGTTTTATATTCACGTGATTTGACTTCTCATGACGGCATTTCTTCTTGTAGTCTTATATTCAAATACTGGTACTTTCGATATTTACGTGATCTCATTTCCTGATCACGATATTTCTTCTTTTATTAAACTCACGTCGACTGATAGTTTTGTATCTAACAGCTCCATTAATCAACAGTGGATTTATCACGAAGACCTCAATGGACCATTTCCTGGACATATTCTTTTTTTTCAAATCGAGATAAATATCTACTTATATGATGTCAGCCGGATATAAATATAAGCATCTAAAAATTTGTAGTCATTCAATAAATCGATGCTTTTGAAGTTTCATTCGCTCTCTTCTAGCAATTAGCATAATCATAAAAATATTTCTGTCTCCCATTTCTTTTACTATTTCGAACAATGTAGAAGCTTACCATCTGGTTTTGTTATACGGACTCTATTTAAACTTGCTCTAAATATTGATTATCTGTCTGATACTTATGTTTGCTTTCGGGATTCTCATCCGCTTTCTGGTACGTGCTTTCCTTCTCTTAAATAGACGATGAATATCAACGTTCTTTTACTTAAAAGAATATGTCATATTATATCTGTTGACAGAATATGCGGAGGTCGGTGACGATGAAGCATCAGATACGGTCTGGGGCTCGCCATTAGTCTCATGCAGGAAGAAAAGCAGAATTTCATGGGAAAGCAAAAGCAAAATTTTCTTTTTCTCTCTTTTTTCTTTTTTTACATTCTACAGATACAAAACCACCATGTGAGAACGCAACACTTTCCTTGCTTTCTGTCAATCATGCGTGAAGGAAGACAGACGTAAAGCAGAAATATATCGAATAAAATCATATATGTTCAATCTTTTCTTTCTATTCTATTCTTTTACTTTTTCTTTTCACCTCATATATGCGGCATCGGTTTCTGGGATTCGCCATTTGTCTCATGTAGGAAGAGCACAATATCATGGGAAAGCAAAAGGGAACCTTTCCCGTCTTCTTTCTGTTTCCTCTTTTACATTCTAGACGTACAAAGATACCATGTGAGAAGAAACTACATTGTCCTTGTCTTCTGGTGCACTGTAAGCCCAAAGTCTTGTGAATTGGGCGCTCACAAAGACACACGGTAGGAGTAACATATATATTTACATCGGCAAACTATTATAATTGATATATAGCTCTATATATATATATATATATATATATATATATATATATATATATATATATATATATATATATATATATATATGTGTGTGTGTGTGTGTGTGCACGCGTGCACGTGTGGAGGGAGAGAGAAGAATAGCCGAGTTAGGGTGAGATTCAGAAAGGACAGCATCCTTTTTGTTGAGTTGTATTGAATATCATCCTTTTCAATTCACATAGAGTGTGGTCTTCGTCAAAATTATAAGCATGTATCTGAATTTATTGATTGAGCAATCTCAAGCTCCGATTAAAGTTCCATGTGAAAACGGAACATTTTTGTACAGAGGGGGGAGGTCGTCCAAAATAAAAGTGGAGTGAAAACATGTTTTCTTTTTTTCAACAAATCAAATATTGCTATTTGGAAGCACAAGTTGTGCGGCCTCTCTATGTGAACCAGTTGTTAAACTAGAAAAGCATGTGCTTTCCATCTGTCGAATCCTTGCTTTTTCTTTTACATGGATTGTTATATTTTAACAATCTACCATCTCTTTCAATTTTGAAGGCTATCTACGTATGGTACTTTTATTTTACATTGAAACTTTTATTTTACATTTTCTATGTAAGTTTTTAAGATTTTAAAAAATAATATGAGCTTATTTTACGGTCTAAAATGACTAAAACGAGCAATACGGCCTTCAAAAATCAATACTGCCTGCATGCGCGGGGAGAGAGAGAGAGAGAGAGAAGTTGGGAGCTTTATGGAGGACTGCGCTGCAGAGTGCAAAAGATGTATCCATCCGTTGATAGGAGTAGCAAGACAAGGGCATGGGAACGTGAGGAGAGGGGTGTCGCACTCCGTAAGTGCCTTCAACCAAACATATTTTCACGAAGGGTCGCCGACTTTGAGCGATCATGACACGTTTTCCATGCTGCACAGGTCTCGGATAAAGACAGGTTCGACTTGTTCAAGGTATTGACCTTTCCGGTACGATCAGTGTTGTTTTTTGACGGCCGTATTGCCCGTTTTGGTCATTTTTTACCGTAAAGTATGGTCAAAAATTTCATTAGACCTCCAAAAAATACATTAAAAACATAGAATATAGGTCGATCGTCAAAATACGACATTGGGTACGATCCCCTTCCCCTTTTAATCCACCCCAACCACCCTGCTACAATCACTGTATAACAAGCTCTTTGCTTATCGTAAGCTTGAATTACGCTCTGTGACTTTCTTCATCCTACCCCTCCTTTTTACGGATCGTCGGCCACCAGTTTGTAAAAATTCAGAGGGTTCTTTCTGTAAAGAGCAAGTGTAGTCGAAGTTTAATCTTCTTGTGCTTGATTTGATTGAAAGAATAAATATACAAGTGAAGAGGCATAGTACCTATGAGACTTATATATTTCACAAAATAGAGGTTAGTCTACTTGAAAGAAAACACTAAAAAGAACTACCTAAAGGCATCTGGTTTAATACTGCCCAAAGGCATTACATTGGCTTTGGATTCGCACATGTTCTGCCGTAGAGGGGGGTTGAACCCTCACCCTCTCCTCAAGAAGCAGAAAGCCCAGGAACAGATCAAATGTGTGTGCACTTTTATAATGTGAAGTATTCTATGTGATGATAAGCACACAACATTACATACAATCCTATTAAAAAGAACTCTTACCACCACGAGATATGCACTCTTAGCCCACTAATCAAAAGCCTTCTAAAATCCTTCACGATTTCTAACTTGCACATCATGTTAACTTGGATTGTGTACTTATGAAGTATTCTTCTTCAAAACTTCTTTGCTTGAATCATTCTTGACTATTGTATAATAGCCCCATAGATGCCGTTTCCATATCTTATCACAAGCTTATTTTTTGTTGAGATCATCTTTGTCTCTTCTTGAATCATTTCCATATCTCATCACAAGCTTATTTTTTGTTGAGATCATCTTTGTCTCTTCTTGAATCAAGACTATAACTTGAAGCTTACACCACTCATATATGAGTTTCATATCCTGCCATTGTTTTTGTTCTTCAGTATTTTTGTCTCTTTCTTGGGTTCGATTGAACGAACTCTTACGTCGATTCCCAAAGAAAGTATAAGTCCACTTCTATTCGATATCTAGTTGATGCTTCGTACGCATGGTAAATCATGTTCTTTGTACCCATTGAAGAATAATTCCCAAAGGGAGTTAGTAATCTAGTGTCTCATATCATATCAGTGGATAGTTTTTCTACTTCATACAAAAAAACTATTTCTACTCTTATTTGTAAGGATCGTTTTCACATTTACAAAATTGAGAGCACCAAGTTCAAGAGAAAGACTAAGATTTTGAACCCTTCTTTGCACAACTACTAAATCCTTTATCAAATTCTTTGGATAACCATTTATCAAATGTGAATTCAAATGGCATGTATTCCTTCATCAAACGATGCAACGTTTCTGAATCACTTTCCTGTTTTTCCCACTTAAAATATCTATCTCTCTATTATCTACTTAAATAAACAAAAATTTTAGGAATTCTGGCGGCTTAATCTATTGAGCTTTGCTTGATCGGTTCTACTTTAGTACGTCGTTTTAAAATAAACGATAGAACTGATCATCACCATGAGCAACGTTTTTACTCTTTAATTGTTTGCACGTCCACTCGAATGGATTTTGGAAGCCGTTCTAGGTACTAGAAGAGAACATGAACCTTCTTTTTTCTAATCTTTGTCTTGGGTTTTGGGTGTTAGATATACTCAATACTCCACCCTCAAGTGACCACAAATGACCCATGGTGTTTTGCGTTGTAAGGCCCGCATTATGAGGAGAAGCCATTGTGAGATCTCGGAAATTTGTGGAACCTTAAATTCCAAGTTTTTTTTTTATATAAAGGAAGTTCGGCAATAGCCTACTCTCCCGGACTTGAATTAAATTAAGAAACAAGGGTACAAAAGAAGGGGACTAGTGCCCACGGGACCCCCCAAATCCCACAAAGCAGGGGAGGCTTGGTTGATTCCTAGGTTGCATTAGGTCTATGTGTGACCATTTATGGTGATAAATGATCTTTGTGAGCCTAGACCTTAGGTTAGATATGCCGTAAACTTCCACACCATCAAGTTTCCATTCAAGGCAAAAATAAAGGCCTTGTAGCATCGCACAATTTCCCTATAAAAGCTTAATGGGGGGTGGAAAGGGCATATTACCACCTTCTACAAGGAGATATTGTCAGATTATATATTTTGCTCACTATTTCGTATCTCCTAACTACCTTTATGTATACAATTTCTCCTTGTAAAAGCTATATAAGTGTGAGCCATGTTGAGCTTTAAAGAACATTACACACTAATAAGCCCTTCCTCTAGATTCTATCTAGATCTCCATCTAAGCTCCACATTGGGAGTGCACAGGTGCACAATACCATGGTTGTAACTGTGTTGCTCTTGGAAATCTCAGAATTTGAGTTCTCTATCTCTCACTCTTCGTTTATCTTTATCTGCATTTTTCTCTCAACTCTATCTACTACTCTATTCTAATATGTTGTTATTTTCTTACATGGTATCAGAGCTCAAGAGGCACTCAGTGGTGCTGAAGAAAAACAAACACAAAGGTTGTAGGGGTTTCAATGACAAAAGAGAGAAGATGTCAAGTGCTCCATTATCATCTAGAACTCGGAATCAAGGTGGCTCATCAATAGGAGTATGTGCAGCACAAATAAGAGAAGCAATGATGTCGATCATACCAATGTTGTAGATACAAACACCAACCTTCATGGAAGGTAAATTGGATGGTATAAACTACATCCGATGGAAGTTTAAAATAACTTTTGTCATTCATTCATATGAGCTTTTGGAGACTTGTCTTGGGATTGATCATTAGCACCAAGAAACAATGAATCCAAATAATCTTGGTCGAATGATTCCTCATGATGGTGAACTTCTACGTGCTTGCAAATGTAAAAACAAAGATGGAATCTATCCTCTGGTTACAACTACTTTTGATAGTGTTTTGGTTCTCATTCAGCATACTACCAAGGCATGTGAAGCATGGAACATATTGAGAAATCAATATGAAACTCATAATCAAACACGAATTTAGAACTTCAAGAATCAATTAGCACTAGAAAGGTTTGTTGATGGGGAGAGTGCAGAGGTTTTTATCAATTGCATGAAGAATTTACGAGATCAAATGGTAGGAGCAAGTGTAGAAAAGTCAAGTGAGGAGCTATCTCGGCATTGTCTTTGAATTTGTCCACCAAATTTTGATGATCTCATAATAGCTCTTAATGCTCAAATCAGACCTCAACCACTAATTTCCAAAGAATTCAGTGCCTTACTAATGGAGTTGGAGTTGTGGCTCAAGGCAAGGAGTGGCACCAACAAAGGAGATGCGACATTCACAACAAACAATATGCTCCATTCACAACATTATCCCTTCTACACAAGAGAAGGAAGCATCATCTTCAGATGATGAGTCTCAAATTCACCAACCTATCATCACCCAAGTGGAAAAGTCATTGCTTTGTTGGATGACGTAGCTCTATGATTCTACAAACCCCATCTCATAGTCACTAGAATAGTTTGCAGATGGACTGAGGTGATCATAGAGAATAGAGGTATAGAGACGAAAAAGCACCCATATTGAAAACACAACCTTGATGGCTGAGATCATTCAAGAACAACCAAAGGAATCGATCAATGTGGAAGAAGCACTCCACCATCCAAATTGGAGGGCTTCCATGTAAATAGATACAACAATATCATGTTTCGCAAAACCTTAATTTCCAAGTTAGATGAGTTATATATGTGACCATTGATGGTAATAGATAATCTTTGTGAGCCTGATGAACTTCTACGTGCTTGGAAATGTAAAAACACAGATGGAATCTATGCTCTAGCTACAAGTACTTTTGATAGTGTTTTGTCTCTCATTCAACATACTACCAAAGCATGTGAAGCATGGAACATATTGAGAAATCAATATGAAACTCATAACCAAACCTAGATTTGAACTTCAAGAATCAATTAGCACTAGAAAGGTTTGTTAATGGGGAGAGTGTAGAGGTTTTTATCAATTGCATAAAGAGTTTAGGAGATCAAATGGTAGGAGCAAGTGTAGAAAAGTCAACTGAGGAGCTATCTTGGCATTGTCTTTGATTTTTTCCACCAAATTTTGATGATCTGATAATAGCTCTTAATACTCAAATCAGACCTCAACCTCTCTCATGGAGTTCGAGTTGCAGCTCAAGGCAAGGAGTGGAAGCAACAAAGAAGATGCGACATTCACAACAATTGAGATGCTCCATTCACGACACTATCCCTTCTATACAAGAGAAGGAAGCATCATCTTCAGATGATGAGTCTCAAATTCACCAACCTATCATCACCCAAGTGGAAAAGTCATTGCTTTGTTGGGTGAGGTAGCTCTATGATTCTAAAAGCCCCATCCCACAGTCATTGGAATAGGTTGGAGATGGACAGAGGTGATCATAGGGAATAGAGGTATAGAGACGAAAAATCAACCATATTGAAAACACAACCTTGATGGCTGAGCTCATTCAAGAACAAGCAAAGGAACTCATCAATGTGGAAGAAGCATTCCACCATCCAAATAGGAGGGCTTCCATGCAAATAGAATACAACAATATCACGTTTGCAGAAGCCTAATTTCCAATTTAGATGAGTTATATGTGTGCCATTGATGGTAATAGATGATCTTTGTCAGCCTAACCATTAGATTAGGTAGGACATAAACTTTTGGGCCTTTGGGTTGGCATTCAAGGTCAAAATAAAGGTATTGTCACATTGTGTAATCCCCATAGAAGCTAAATAGGGAGAGTGTAGAGCAGGGCTTGGCCTTCTATGGGTTCTAGAGGGCCTATCCCCCTAGCCCATAAGGCCGAGACGATAGGGCTTTTGGTCATGCAGATATTGTCAGATTATATATTTTTCTAACTATTTTGTATCTTTTGACTATGTTTATCTATGCAGACTCCTCTTGTAAAAGCTATATAAGCATGGCCTATGTTGAAGTTATGGGACATTGCGCACTAGTAAGCCCTTCATCTAGAGTCATTATAGATGACCATCTAAGCTCCACGTTGGGAGTACACGGGTGGAAAACACCATCTTTGTAACTACATTTCTCTTAGAAATCTGAGAATTTGAGTTCTCTATCTCTCAGTTTGAACCTTTGTCTGCATTCTTATCTTAACTTTGTCTAC
Source organism: Ceratopteris richardii (assembly GCA_020310875.1). Lineage (NCBI taxonomy): Eukaryota > Viridiplantae > Streptophyta > Polypodiopsida > Polypodiales > Pteridaceae > Ceratopteris > Ceratopteris richardii. The sequence goes on along the minus strand of CM035426.1, from coordinate 108,265,100 downwards.
TGTTTTATTCCTCTATGTTGTTATTTTCTTACATTCAGCTCATCCTAATGTACTAGCTATTATATATAAAACCTGAACTAGAAGCTAAATGCCATATCAAGTTTTAATATCGCATAGCATTGAATCCTTTTCTATGTAGATGTGAGGTCTAATATCTCATATTAGTGTTTTTAGACAGATACGTCTAGAGAAGTTGTCTATCTTAGAGTTCAGAGATATCATTTTGTCAACTCCTTGATACGAAACCATGCACATGGTGAATCTAGTTTTTGCCAATCCAACCATATCAAGAATAGCCACAAATTTCTTCATAATAGGTTTGTTTAACGTACAAGAAAGGTACTCAACAAACTTTTATCCTTGCTAATAACTTCTTGTTTCTTAATTGACTACATATTTGTAAGACAAAAAAAAAGGACTTTTCTTTTTTCTTTTTCTCCATTCTCAACCACCTCAGCTGAATTCTCATAGTTCCGGTGTACTGATGGAAGAGCTGGTTCGAAGGCTCATAGTAACATCTTCATTTATGCTCCTCTATCGTAATGTCACACTCGACCTACCTCGGTTTCATGTTCGAAATGATCGTCGCGTCTAATGATAGGCATAAGAAGAGTCAGTTCCGTGATACAGATGAAGAGTTCACAAAGGAATTATGAAAACTTCTATTCCGCACTTGGGTCGACGGCTCATCGTGAAATCCCTTTCGTCGCACTTGCCCTTTCTTGCTTTCGTGTGTGAATCGATAGTAGCGTTATTTCATGCTTTCGTGTGTGAATCTCTTGCTTTCTTGCTTTCGTTTGTGAATTTCTTGCTTTTGTGTGTGAATTCATATTAGCAGAAGAAGAGTTTGTTCCGTGATACTGAAGAGTTCACAAAGGAATTACGAATACCTCTATTCGACTGCTGGTTCGAGGGCTCATAGTGACATCCTTATTTCAGATCCTCCATTTCGTCGCACTTTCCGGCTTTCGTGTGTGTAGTGATATTAGCTTTAAATTATAGAAACAGAAAGAGTAGATTTCGTGATAATGATGAAGAGTTCAGAAACAGATTATTATGATTCCTTCTAGTTCGGCGCTGCATGATTGCGCACATTTTATAATATGTTCCGGTCCTTCGGAACTCGTATTCGACAAGTAGAAGTCCTGTAAAGTCATAGAAGAGACCAGCGAGCGTTGGACACACGCTTGCGCAAGGCGAGCGCATGAATGTCTGTTGGGCACACAGAGCAGCCGCCACACAGGAGTAACGGCGCGCACTTCATCGCTTTGCGTCGAGAGAAGGAAAGGAGGCCCGAGGGTAACCACGCTTTCCGCGCGCGGCTTCACAACCAAACATGGTTGATCTGATGTAATAGTACGGAAAGCACTAGAATTCTTACTACAAAGCATCGGGATTGTGATGGTCGTCTTCAGAGAGTTCTCCATATGAGCCTCCCGAGTCTCGGCTTGAAGCAATCTCCTCTCCGAGAGACGATTGGTTGCTCAGCTGTCTTCTGGGATGCTATCGGAAGCGAGACACTTGGGAAAATCTGAAAGGAAAGATGAGCTCTCAACTTTGGCGACTTCTGTGAGTGGTCCATATAGAAGTCGTAATGGCGACAAAATGGATTTAAGAACAAGTCCATAAAAAATGCAAAAAGTTGTTTTTTTTTATAATACACAGAAATCTCGAACGTAAATGGATCGTTCATGAAGGTTTGAATAATACACAGAAATCTCGAACGTAAATGGATCGTTCATGAAGGTTTGAAAGAGGTTCTTTCGTATGGGAACTAAAATTCATGTCTATTTGGCACCCCTAATTGAGGTCAAAAAGTTCGTTCTCATGTGGCAGATCTTGCATAAAGGTATCTGGTCCAATGCAAGGGCTAACAAAACCTGTGGTGTGCCGCCATGGTGCAAGCGCTATCATCGATGCATCGAAGATTTAGTTCACCTGTTCTTCGACTGCCCCAAGTCTCGTGGTATCTGGCGTCACGTGACCCGAGTATTGAGACTCTCGAACCAAATCAATTGGCAACAGGTGATGTTGGGTGAGGCGATCGGATGCTCATCGAGGCTATGGAATGCCATCAGGGGTGAGACTCTCTGGAAGATTTGGAGGGAGCGATGTGCTGTCAATTTTACTCCTAAGGAATGGTCGATCGAGAAATCCTTGTTTCTCTTAGGTAAAAGAATCTCCCAAGATAAGAGATCTCCGCCGTTTAGACATCACTGTATTTATCTCCTTGAAAACAACAAGCTGAAACCCAAATGGGCCCCACATGAGGGTGATGATGAATTTATCCGCCTCATTTGTAATGCCCTCTAGGCTGCCATATTCCTCCCCTGCATTGTCGGATTTGGGGGGTCCCATGGGCACTAGTCCCATCCACTTGTAACTTTTCTTTTTTAAATTAATTAAAGTCCGGGAGATTAGGCTAAGGCCGAACTTCCTTTTATTAAAAAAAAAAAAAAAAGGTTCTTTCGCAGTCGTCCCTAACTCTTTTGTACTTTTGCTCCTTTTAATCGTTTAAAGTCTTTGTGCATGAAAGAATATTCATGAAAATAAATGCATCTTTATAAAGAATATTCATCTAAAATATTATAATCATACAACCTCGCATATAGAACATCAAGTGAATGATTGACTGAAACTGATCCTGTTTTCATCACTATAGTTTAGGCTCTGAAATAGGTGAGATAATTTTTAGGGTTTTTCTTTTGAAAATGGAGGTTCGACAAGTGCCTATTCTCTCGAGCTTTAACTTAGAAAGAACAAATATACAAACGTATGCGCATAATATCCCCAAGACCCCAAAACTTAGGGTTCTTTTTATTGATCCAAATTGATCATTAAAAGTTATGCATAGACCCCGAAACATCAACAATGGAAACACGACGTTAAAATCAACCATTTTTTTTACTTTTAAAATCAAATTATTCCAACATACTAGCCCATCATACAAACCTCTTCTGAATATTGTTTTATAACTAGTTTTAACTTTTTCCTTTTCACTTATGTTGGTCCATCTTCTCTCATTAAAATTATTTTTATTGGAAAATTTGTAACGATATCTGTAGACATAAAGATTCCTTTTCTAGTACACTATTTCAGGGAAACGCATTATAATTGAACATATGTTGATTTTTTCCATTCTTTGTTTCGTTTATCTCCCTTGGATAATTTCTAGCATGTTCCTTTTACTTTCTCAATAGGTGAAAGATAAACCTTTTTCATTACTACGTAGAAACCTTGTGTATTATGAGATAACCTTACAAAACCCTATAATTTTTGGATGCTATATTTTGAAAATGGATAAATGAAAATAATCTTGAATGTATCTATACCTAATTAAGATCATTTATGAAGCTTTTAATGAGTTAAAATCTACATTCGCTTCCAAATATTTCAATGTTAAATCGACGTTGACCGTATAATTTGATGTTCCTCAGCTCCATAAGAGCTACTTGTAAATGTTTGAGATAGTTTCCTTCATTAGGGATAAAGAAAAGTGTATCGTCAAGAATATTTGCCATTTAATACTTTAATATGGTTGAAGAAATTATTTATAAAATTCAAGGACTACCCAAATCAAGATTCAACATGTGAGGACGAAGATACATTGGAAGGGACTACCCCTACTTATTTATTTAAGGACAAGTTGTATCACAAGTTGAGGAGCATCTTATGTTCCCCTAGTCCTCACTAGACCCAAATCAAGATTCAACATTTGAGGATGAAGATACATTGAAAGGTACTACCTCTACTTACTAATGTAAGGAAAAGTTGTATCACAAGTTGAGGAGCATCTTATGTTCACCCAATATTCATGTTTGTTTAATGTCCATTGAACCTTAAATAATTAATTCAAAAACACTAGCTTACTAGATTTGACATGATTTTAATATAGTATAAATAGTTAGGAATCTTTGTGTCAAACTTCTATTCGAGTTATTAAAGTTCTCTTATGAATACTAAGCTATAAATGAACGGTACAAATTTTAATTTATTTTTTCTAAAATTCAATCTACTTAGGACTAGATTACCTTTATAAAAAGAGAAATTCTGCAAGAAAGGGATACCATATGAAGAGGAACTCTCTTCAATAGTCAAAGCTAATGAGCTCCTTAACAAACAAAATAGAGTGTGAGCAATCACTACTCAAAGTATGGAGAAGATGCTCAAGAAAGTAGAGGGTTTTCTAGGAAGGGGCCTACTAGCTTACGCAAAATCCTAAAAGAAATAACACATGTGGGATCATCTCAATTGGAACCACATGATGTGATTATATGACTTGGAAAAGATTCCCTAAATGATATGGTTCTCTTTTCCAAGAAAATAGGGTTTATCACACCTAATTGTAGAAATACTTGTGTTTGGCCCCTTGCTTCATAATGCTTCAAGTGTCATTAGTTGAGATGGCCCATATGTTCTTAAATTTGGAGCTTTATTTTCAACACTCCCCCTCAAGCTTCAACCTTCAATTTTTCATCATAGCTCCATCCTCCCAATGCCTCTTTTGAACTTCATTAGCTTGGTTAGTCCAATGCCTTGGTAAGCATGCGTCACATTGATCCTTGGTACTTATGTGTTGGAATTGTACCTCCTTCATGAACACCTTCTCTCTAATGTAGTGATAATATACTTATATATGCTTGCTCATAGCATGGAACATAGGATTGGAAAGTAGCTACACACTTGTCATGTTTTCACACATGATTGGAAATTAATTAATTTGCAAATTTAATTCACTCATAAGCTTCTATAGCCACATAAGCATAGATGTAACTTGTGCTCGTGCTCTATATTTAGCTTCTCTTGAATATAGCCTATCTTCTTTGGATCCAACACAATGAGCATCTCTATGTGCTTTCACTTGCAAATCATCTTCAAAATGATAAAAAGGACCTAGATTTAAGATACCTTTAACATATGTGAATACACTCTTCGCGGTAACTAAGTGAGGACCCCTAGGTATGGGCTTGCATTGAGATAGCACATCAAATGTATAAGCTAGATTAGAGTTTGTGATAGTTACATAATTCAGAGATCAGGCTATAGATATATATAAGAGTGCATTATGAACTTCATTACCTTCCATTGAATTGAATCTCATATTGACCTCCATTGGACTACTCAATGGTTTAATATGTGTAAGTCCATACTTCTTCAATACATCCAAGATGTATTGCCCTTGCATTATCAAGATACCATTATCTTTGTATGGTATTTCAACTAATCCATCATTTGGGGTCCTAATGGAATGTAGGAACTAAATTCTCCCTCACTTTTATCAACACAAATTCAACTGGACCAAAACAAATCCTAATTACATTGATAGTTGTCTAAGGTTCGGACAATTTCTCAAAGACTTGATCTTGAACCCTTACGTATGGCATCCCATACCACCATGCTCACTTTTATGATAATGCAAAAATCAATTTTAAAAACCATCAAGGCCACATCCACATCATTCTGTATTGAATTCTTCTTAGACTTAATCCTTTTGAAAGCTAGTTGTATTAGAAACAAATCAGTATGCGAATTTCTAATAACTTTGAGTCTACGTGTACTCAAAACTTTCCTCTATACTTTTGAACATTGTTTTAGTAGTTTGACTTAAGTCGCAGAAGATTTTTTCTTTCTTATACAAGTTTAAGATCCTTTAAGTAGAAAACTAGTCTTCTACTTAAATATTAAGTCCCTAGGAAACACTAACCTCTTTGTCATTTTGGCTATATCTAGCTCCTTTTCACTCATTATTATCACATATTGAAAAAATCCTTCAAGATAAAATCCTACTGAGGATTTTTTTCTTAAGAGAAAAAGGCCTTGTTCCCCTATCATGAGGTAATTACTAAAACTTTCATTCAAATCTTACTACTGTTGATATATTTAGGTAGTGATGTGTGTGAACACACTAGGACCGCCGGGGCACTTTTTCCCCTCTTATAGGAGGTTTTTTTCCCCCAGATTGTATATACGCCTATTGCCCTAATGGGCTACTTATCATTGTACATTCTCTAATAATACATTCAATATTGTGTGTTGTGCTTCAAGCTTCTTCTCCTTCCTTTTGATGTTTACATGCTTCTGCAAACGTCTATCTCCAACAGTTAGTATTAGAGTAGGTGGTTGCTTCATCTAGGGCGCCGTCAACACTCCTTGGGTTGCAGTTTGAGAATCACAGGAATTATGTTGAGCAAACTCGTGCATGTTTTCAAGATCAAAATCGTGATCTGAGCTCGTTTCTGCCTTCGAATGCACTATCATAGTGCTTGTGATGGCTATTTTGTCTTTTTATGCCAGAGGTATATACCAGTTTCTATTCGCCAGTATAAGCATCTCAAAGCCTACTACAGGTCTAGCAGAACTCATCTTGGAAGTTCAGTTCAACTTTTTCAGATTCAGCCAATTTTTTGCATCAAGGTATTTTAGTCACTAGCCATGGCTGAAAGCAGTGATGTATTTCGTATGTTGGTTGTCGAGGATAAGTTCGATGGTACCAACTACCCATTATGAGCTTATATGATGCGAAATGTATTAGTTGCAAAAGGAGTGTCGAACATTGTGCAGGGTGTTGAAAAACGTCGTATCACATGTGCAAATATTACAACTCCAGGTACAGAAGCTGAGGCAGAAGGTGTCGAAGATGATGATATTTTGCATATTCCTGTTCATGTTGTAGTTTCTGCTGCACCTAGTGCAGAACAATTTCATTGGGGTGGCAGAGATGCCCACGCACATGCATTGATAGCGTTGCAGAATAGCTAAGGATGCTTGGGATACACTTACCACATTGTACCAAGCTAGGAATGAGGCTCCTGTTGCTTACCTCCAAAACTAGTTGGAGAGTGAGCACATGAATAAAGGTGATTCTATGGACAGTTTTCAAACGTGCCATTATTCCTCATATTCGCTCTTGCATAATAACTAAGTATGCTTGGGATACACTTACCACATTGTACCAAGCTAGGAATGAGGCTCGTGTTGCTTACATCCAAAAATAGTTGGAGAGTGAGCACATGAATGAAGGTGATTCTATGGACAGTTTTCTAACAAAGATCAAAGATTTGAAGGAACAATTGATTTCTGTGGATGAGGTTATACCAGATAGCTCACTTGTGCAGACCGTTCTCAATGGTCTTCCTGATTCATATTAGAGTTTTGCTTCTACTCTTCGGTTAATGATGAAAGGGAATCCAAATGCCTTGTCATTTGAGTTAGTCTTTGTTCTGTTGTAGGAAGATTAGTCCAGGCTGAAGAGATTCATTATGTGTGTTGTAGATCAAGCTTTCATGGCTAGTCAAAAGGGCAAAAAGGCCTATTCAAGAAAAATAGGAATTACACATGATTTTGAGACAGTTCTTTGTGTCCCAATGTTTTAGTTTTCAACTCATTCACATGCTAAAATATGGTATTATCTCTTGATTGGAGTATATTAAATTGACACTTTAGTATTGAGGATAATTTTATTATAAATGGGGTATCTAGGTTGGGCTCAAACTTAAGAAATTAACTTTGTAAGTAATACAAATGGGACTTGAATAATTCCCAAATTTCTTGAATATGCCTTCAAAGGAAAATGGAGCTCTTCAACTAGTAAGCAGAAATCTGCAAATGCTGCACATTCAAAGAAGGAAGATAAAGATGAGAAGAAATCTGAAGAGCAAAAACTGTTTTGCAAGTACTCTAAAGTGAATGATGATATTATAAAGAATTGTCCAAATCTGGCTGCTAAAGAGGCAAAGAAGAAAGAGGTTGGAATGGTTGTTATAGAGGCCTCTACACCAAAAACAGAGTCTGCTAATCTTGTGTAGGAAGAAGAGTGGGCGTTTACTACTATCTGCTGTTTTGACCCATCTGTTTGAGAAGTTCAGAGCTAAAATCTTTAAGTGGATAAACATGCAGTCCAACCTCTCCGAAAGGAACTTTATTCTTCCTTGTCTGACCTATTTTTTGGCTTGTTGGAAGCCGACTAAAAAGTGGTTGTCTCAGGCCATCTCTCTGGCTAGGAGATTTCTGTGGGGTGGGAACAAAATTTCAAAAGTGGCTTGGAAGGTTTGCTGTATGAAAAAATCAGAAGGTGGGCTTGGTTTGATTTGCCCTACCAGGATGGCTACCCAGATGACTGCAAAGTGGATCCTCAGAGCTGTCTCTTCTAATGATTTTTGGGCTTGTTTGATTAAAAGGAACATAGATAAATTCTGTCTTAAAAATAATAAAAGATGGTGTAACTTCAAGCTTTGGGATATTTTAAATTCTCCTGCTTTGTTTGTTCCCAAAGGTAGCTCTCTAATCTACAATTTCTGGAACTCCTGGATGAAGGTCAAAGAGAATTATAAATTGCTTGTGTGGTTCTCCTTTAATTACTCGTTCCTTTTACAGGACTCCCTGTGGATTGGCTGGTTTGATCCTCCTAATATTGGCCATCTTCCCATTAGAAGGAATAAGTGCAAAAGAATGGGTTTTGTTAAATGGCAGGATCTTTATAGAGATGGAAGCTTGATTGATGATCACTTTATAATGAACTATGAAACTCTAATCTTTGCTTGTAAACAGATAATTAAAGACAAAAGGAATAAGCTGTTGACTCTCATGGATAATCACCTATGGTTGAAGACAATCTCGATTTCTGATATGGCTCAAGATATTTATAACTACTACAAACGCTCTCTGATCAGCATCAAACTAATTACTAGGAGTCTGAACAAGAAATGGAAGTTGGCTTGGTCTGCTCATCAGTGGAGATATAGATTTCAGTGCATTTGGTCCCTCCCTATTGATAACAAGCACTCTTGCTTGTTGTGGTTGATATTGCATAAATGAATTTGGACTAGCAGCAAAGTTAGAGAATATAAAATTGATGTAGGTCTTTGTCATCACTGTGGTTAGGAAGAAGACTTAGAACATCTTTTTTCCAAGTGCAAGACTTCATCTAGATTTTGGAAGGTCATTTATCTCTACTACAATACTTATGGGCTGAGCTCACCTAGTACCAGAGAGTTTCTCATAGGTGAAGCGAACAAGATGGATATTGTGATGTGGCAGTTGATTAGGGCTCATATCCTCTGGCCTATTTGGAAAAATAGAAACAACAAAATCTATGATAAAAAAAGTAAAGACTACCTCTTCCCCTGTTTGATGGGGATTAAAAGACTTCTGACCAAATGTATGAAGTCTGTGCCCAGTCCTCATCTAGAAGAGTCTAGCCCTTTCCCGATCCTCAAGAAATTCCCTTGTAATTTGTGGAGAGATAAGTAGTTACAGATCCCATCTTCAACTAGAGTCAATATGTTTCACTATATTAATCTGTATATTGAAAGCTTGATGTAATTTGGTAGGAGAAGAATCCTGGTTGGCTTCTTCTAGGTTAGCCGGGACTTTATAACTTTTTCTCTTTATTATAATTAAAGTCCGGGAGATTAGGCTAAGGCCGAACTTCCTTTATTTAAAAAAAAAAACCAGGAATAGCTATATGCCCGAAATAACTACAAGTAATAAAATACGATTTCTTGCAATGAACTGAAGAGTCCCGTATCACATATACTCTCTCTCTCTCTCTCATGAATGTATGCAAACAGGTAGGCACATTTATGCCATTTTGCGAATCCAGCGAGTCAAAATCTTACATAAACAAGAGCCGAGTGCACTAAGGATTCAAGAGGTCATCCCTTGTGTATGTCAAGAGTAGCTTGCTAAATGTACGCTTCTACTTCCTGCGTTTTTCTGATGTTGAGTTCTCTTCCAGGTCTGAGTTGATCAAAAGATCTCATGGAGATCCGAGCCTTTTTTATTTCAGACATGAGCTTTCCTTCAAAACAGTTTTCTGGATTCATGTGTACACAATCTTTATGCTTTTTTGTCTACAATTCTTGTACCTCCTCTGTGTTCGCGCATCCATACTCCTCGAGCATGCCATTTGAAATCCGCAACCTGGGTCGAAATGTTATGCGGATCCGTGAAACATCACGTGATTACTGAGTTGGCCCTTCTCAATTACCCACTTCAAACGTACCCATTTACTTTGTATACAGCCAATCGAGGAACACAACGGTGAGAAGCTTCGTATCCACTCCAAGCTCTCTCAATCATGTATGCACGCATTGTAAATTTGACGGCCGTATTGCCCATTTTATTAAACCCTCAAATACGGCATCATGTGTAGATTGACGGCCGTATTGCCCATTTTATTAGACCCTCAAATACCGGTATCATGTGTAGATAGCCATCAAAATTGAAGCGCATGGTAGACCGTCAAGATACAACACTATGCACGTACACAGACGGAAATGAGAGAATCGTGATTGTCCAGGTGCTCGTAGATGTGCAGCTAAACAGACCGAGCTCCCGTTCTGAAAGCCGTCATAACCTCTTTCTCACGTACAATTCTGTACTTCCTTTTAAGGGTGTATACAGGATTCCATGTACTGGTAGAGCTGCAGGCAAACCGATCGAGCTCGAAAAGAAGACAATGATGAGTCAATCTCATGTACGTTTGTCTGTCTTTTTTAGGATGCCGATGGAAGCCATTAAGTCTCTCGCATCAATGGTGGTACCCCGAGCCCTTTGTCCCTCTTTCGGCGACAAAATAAAAAAGCAGGTTCACGCATCACAACCAAAAGCATCCATGATGATCATACCATGTGGGAATCAATATAAAACACTAGAAGGTTTACGAACGTCCAACTAGTTTCGCCGCCAATTATGTTAATAGATGAACGTTTACTGAGTTCGGAGCATCGACTTCGATGCCCTAAGTGTGGATAATCGACTAGAGAAGAACAACTAGAAAGACTTACTTGGTGTTTGACACTGTGAAGTCAGCTCATTTTTTGCTCAAAAGATATCCGAACACATGATCTCTACATAAAATATTCAGTGTGCTGCAATTCTTGATCAATTGTATGAAATATAATCAATTGATCAATTTTACATTGAAGGTGAAACAAAATTTAACAATAAATGAGAGAAGGGTGAACAAAAAAATTAAAATAGTCCACATCCCGTTGTTCTAGTGGTTGTGTCTTTCGTCTCGTGAGGCAGAGGTCTGGAGTTCAATCTCTAAGCTCGATATGTAATGTTTTGGGCCTGTCCAAATCAGTTGAAACCAATGGTAATCTTGTTTGACCCCTACTTTATGAGGTACAAAGAGTCCCTAAATAGTTGAAACCAATTGTAATCTTGTCTAACCCCTAATTTGTAAGATACAAAGAGTCCCATGGGTACCATGCCCATTCACCTGTACAGTTGTTCTTTCAAAGTTAAAGCTCAGAATCAAAATAAATAAGTTGATAGATTAGCTTTACGAACTAGGAGAATGCAAGCTCATTTCTAATTGTGTGGCTAAAGATTAGAAAGAAATGATTATCTGAAGATAGATACCGATTGGAAAATCTTTTCAGTTTGTTTTGGATCTATGCGAACTGAAAAACTCCTCATGATATGTGCAATCATCTTCTTTCTTCATGATATTGTTCCAAGATCTCTAGCCTTGATATTGTGCCTTGAGGCGTCGACATTATTAAAAATTATCCCTACCTTTGTATGAAGTTTGTATCAGAGCAACGTGCACCTAGGGAGCACATGATATCAGAGCAAGAATGAGAAGTGATTGGGGAGATGCGTCATATTACTGAATGGTTTCAATCTATCATACTCTACAATATGGTGGTTATGAGCTAAAACCTTACATCATTATCCAACGACGATAAGGATTTTGCGATACTCGCTGAAAACAAAGGAGGATCTCAAACAACATGTGCGATGCAAGGGTCGATCGTCTTTTTTGTTATTTTACACTTATAATTTCTGATATTGAACTTCCGTCAATCTTGCAAGTAAAAGAAGCAATAAGCCCTTTTGATCCTCGTTTGCGATGGTATGCTATGGTCTGCACGGAGACTAAAGGAATTCATACCCTTCCAATAGTAGTAATCGCATATAAAGACCAAGAAAATGCGGAACAAAAATGTGGCCCTCATTGCTGAAGCTACTTCAATGGTATCCTACATGATTCGACATCGAATTGCATTGTTGCTAAAGCATACATTTCCATCTTGATTCTCGTTCTTATGCATGCCTGCATACTTACCCTTTCAGCGATCAGTTTTTGCTAAATTTACCCCAAATTTTGAAAATGTCTCATCGTTATGTGTTTTATCAACAAAGTGAAACATCGCCATTCAAGTAGTAAGCTTCGCACACAAAAATCAAAATCTAACAAGATCTATATAGCAGAGACAGTAAAATCAGGTATAGAATTTTTTTGCAACAATGTAAGAATTCCATTTTTTTAAACCTATTGTGGAAAATTTCATTTACTGATGCATGTGAGTAGGCAACATCATGTAAAAGCAAGATGTATAAATTGTCGATCCTTAGAAGGAAAAATCAGAGACAATAACATTCACATCTACGTCTATTGAAAGCTTCTTCAAAAATATGAGGGTCATGCTTAGGGTCTTAGATGGGGAATATTGGAGTCAAGTTGATTTTGTTGATGTATAGGAAAGGCCATAGAGAAGAAAATCCAAACACCTCATGATCCTAACATGGGATGGATGTATGAAATTATGGCCATCCATCAATAGCTTTTTGCAAATGTTATATTGTGTTTCCACTGCTTATACTCAAAGTCTGATTACAAAGGTACATTTATGGCATATGTTTCTCATATACACATTCTAATGGGGAATAATCTATCAAAACCCTTGAGAAATTCAACAAAGTGAGAACCTAAGATGCGGTTAGAAATAGAAGTGAAAAAAGAACCAAAATTGATATTGATATCTCTCTATAGAAAGTATTTTATTTCTCATTATAACAAAATATAGATAAAAATATCTCAAATTATTTCTTATATTTGACCTAAAATTTTCATAGTCAACTAATGGGATGATTATCTAATTGAGATATATGTGGGGGATTCATATTCAGATTTGATGTATGAATTCTCGTGCTTGGCTTCATGCTTCATGATGTTTCAAGTGTAAAGAAAATACAAGGTCCATATCCTCATAAGGTTGGAGTTTGATTTTCAACACTTCCCATCAAGCTTCATCCTTCATGTCTTCATCCAAGTTCCAATATTTGAATGCCTCGTTTGAACATTATTAGCTTGGTTGAGTGCAATGATTTGGTGAACATGTTTGCATGCTAATCCTTGGTACTTAGGTGTTGGCCTTTCACCTCCTTAGCCAAAATATTTTCTCTGATATAGTTCCTCTATATGCTTGCTCCTAGCATGGAACAAACGCCTTCTAGATAGGTGCACACTACTCATATTGTAGAACATAATTAAAAATTTATTAATTTGTAAATGGAATTCTATTATAAGCTCCTTGAGCCACATGAGCACTAGTAACTTAGGCTAATAACATTTATCCAGTTTGTATTGATGATAAGGCAATTCTCCATTCCTTGGTATAAGCATGGTGAAAGCATTAACTAGCTTGAAGTGGAGATTTTGATTCTCACATTAATAGTGAGAATTTTGAGGGAAATAAGTTGCATTAGGAAGGTCTTAGATTTTAGATTGCGTGTATAAAAGCTCTCGGCATCAGCCCTCAAGAGTTCAGCAAAGCATTCACTTGTGTAAACAGAGGTTCTATGAGTGTTCCTCTAAGGCAACCCAAACTTCAAGGATACATAGGGAAGTTATATATTCTCCAATCGTTGGTATTAGATCATTTCAAACATACAAATGCATTCAAGGAGGATCAACAAAAGGTATTAAAGGACTTAGAAGGAAGGAAAAGTATTGGATCAAGCTTAATAGCACACAACCAAGCAAATTGAGTCTACTAGTGGAAAAGGAGAGCATAAACTCCATATGTTTGGTACTTGTGAAGTACAAAGGTAAAACCTATATTTCTCACTTCTGCTGCATCATACATCTAGGACAGTGCACAAGAGTAAAACATGCCAGAGTATATAACTTAAATCAAGAACTTGGATAAAAAACAATAATAAGCCATGGAGGTCTAGATTGTCTAGTTACCTCATGCGGAAAGGGCATTGTTTGTTGCATCTATGCATTAGGAAATTAGCATCCCCTTGTCCTTCATCATAGCCCTAATAAATTCAACAACGTACATATTCTTTCTTTTCTGCCACACCCTTTTGTTGAGCTATGTAGCTGCATGTCATTTGTCTCTTGATATCATTAGACTCTAACAAATCTGAGAAATCATGCAAGAAGTATTTTCCCCCTCTATGTGACTTTGGACACACTATCTACCTATCACATTACTTCTCTACAAGAGCTTTGAACTTGTTGAACTAATTAAAGGCATCTAGTTTTTTCTTGATGAAATGAACACAAGTCATTGTTATGGAATCATCAATTAAGGTTACAACGTATCCATAACCTCCATTTCAGTTCTCCTACGTTAATTTCGAATCATTTATTTGAGCCAAATCAACTAGATGATAACTCACATATTTTCTCTTCTTAAATGGTAACCTGGTTTGCTTATACCCAATTAGCAAACTTCAAAAGCATTCTTGAGATTCTAATTGTGAAGTTTTGATAGTCAAACTACTAACCTCTTCTTCTCCATGTCCTTAAACTTTGAGTATTGATTTCCATACCTCTTATCCCAAAGATTGAGTTCTACCACCTTCGTGCTTCCATATATGAAGTAGGTTGTGTGGTTGAAGTTTGGGTTCACCTCCAATGAGAATATCATTCCATCCTTCCTTCCTTTAGACACCAATCTGTATCCATCTTTAGGGTTTTCCAGAGTGCATGCTTTCTCATTGAATTTGACCTGCAATCCTCTTTCAATCCTTTGAGCCATACAAACATTTCTTTTTGTAATTGGGGGAGCATGAAGAACCTCTCTAAAACACTTAGCCTTATGAAAAACATCCAAAATAACATCACCTATATGTGTAATGGCATGTGAGGTATCATCACTTATCTCCACATGCCCTTTATTTAATGGTACCTAAGTATTTGATAAGAGTCCTTATTGTAGATCATGTGATTCCTACATTCACTATCAGTATACCACATGTTGATCCTTGTGTCTTATAACCACTCATATGCATCATGGTTACAATGCCTTCATTATCATCTGGTGTAGAAGCATAGTTAACTTTCCCTCTGTATGATGAGTTTCCTTTGTGTCTCTGATAACAATCCCTTGCATACTAGCCATACTTGCCACATACATAGCATCCATCGGAGTTGTTGTCTCAAGCTTGATTGTACCTTCAGCTTCTTCTTGTACGCTTGTCTCTTGCTCTTGATGCGACCTTCTCCTATGCTCTTGATCATATTCTCTACTTGCTCCACTTCTTTGCATTCCTCTACCCCTACCTTAATTTTTTCCTCTGAATGTACCTTTATGTGCATAAAATGCTTAGGATTCATTGCCTTTTGTCTTTGAGCCTCTAATGTCCGTCTATTCAATGACCATCAAGGTCACTTACTACTAAAATTTACGAAAATTTTATTTGAAATGTATAGAATTAGTTAAAGTCCTCAACTAATCATCCATATGTCCATCCAATGTATATGCAACTAGGTCAGCATCATTATGTGACAACCTATGGATCCAGATGCATCAGTGACCTCCATGATATTCAAAATTTGTCATTG
Source organism: Ceratopteris richardii (assembly GCA_020310875.1). Lineage (NCBI taxonomy): Eukaryota > Viridiplantae > Streptophyta > Polypodiopsida > Polypodiales > Pteridaceae > Ceratopteris > Ceratopteris richardii. The sequence goes on along the minus strand of CM035426.1, from coordinate 108,249,505 downwards.
ATATTGTTACTAGGTTTCTTCTTTATATTATAGTGTTCCTTTTTTAATACGATGTTCGGAGCCTTGGTTGAGGGAGGGTATAACCTCCTTAACATTTTTGACATTTTGATTGAAGATTCTAACTCCTAGATGTGCCCTAGAATTGCATTATTAATATGCTCAGATAGGATGAATATAACCCGCTTCTTTCTCTAATTTGATTCTCTAGACATCAATGGTTGATAGTTGTTCTTATCTAGATTTTCAATATATATGCTATATGGTGACATTTTTCTCTCCAATGTACTCTTATAAGGCTCTTTGATGCAAGAAGAGTTCTATAACTTGCGATTTTTACCTCTATACTCCAAGAGTATAAAACGAATGTGATAGATGCCTTGCTTCCTCACAAGAGGTAAATTATGATTTTTACCTCTATACTCCAAGAGTATAAAAAGGCCTTGCAGTCAAAGTAGTAGCTCTTTTTCTTCCAAAGCCTTCAATAGCTTTTTGTAGCTCTCTTTGCATGTCTTTATGGGCCAATGATCCTCTGTCACTCTAATGGGAGAATACTAAACTTCCCTATGCAGCTTGAAGCATGAGTAGCATCATATGTATACTCATAAATACATCTTTTCAATTTAATGTTCCCCTAAGATCCTATGGAATGAAACCAAGAGCGATTAGTGAGTTAAACAATACTACAAGAATTGAATACTTCAAGTTATCTTACTCAAAATACTTTCTTCTACTGAAAGTTCTAGTGCCTCCAAGATAGACTACTCATTAACTTCAATAGACACACACAAAGATACTCTTGTTCACTCTTGAGAGGATTTCTTTGATAATATGCAAATTTAAGAACGAAATTTGACAAAACTTTAGAAGGATACATCAAATTTCGAAAAGCCAAGGATTGCAACAATTTGATAATGTATAAACAGAAGATTTTTCTCTAGAACTAGAGCTATCTATCTCCTTGGCTACCCAAAAGCGAGAGTGAGATATGGTTACCTAAGTGGGAAGAAAAAACTTAGGCATATAAGGGGCTTGCTAAGCAAGGGGCGTGCTAGCCCATTCAAACTTCTAAAGTGATAAAACACGTCAGTTCTCACCAGTTCCAATTACCCAGTCTATAAATATAACTTGCAAAGATTCCCTAGAACATAGGATGCTCATTTCCTACAAGGTCATGAGTTGAGAGATATTAGTGGGATTCAAATTTAAATATAATGAATGAGTTATCATGCTTGTCGCCTTGCTTCATGATGCTCCAAGTGTCAACAAAATATAAGGAGGATATGCTTCTATGGTTGGAGCTTGATTTTAACCAAGTGATTGAGCTTGCTAGATTGAGAAAGGGATCTTAATATAGAGAATAATTCTTTGTTACTATATCCTCATGCATAGGAATTGATCATCCTTGGAACAAGGTTATCCAAGTGACTACAATTTGGACTACTATAAATCTTACTGGAGTAGTTGTTGGAGATAGACGTCTGTGGAAGCACGCGAACAACACAAGGAAGAAGAAGAAGCTTGGAGCACAACACACAATACTAAATGTATTACTAGAGAATGTACAAAGATAAGTAGCCCATTAGGGCGATAGACGTATATACAAGCCGGGAAAAAAACCTCCTAAAGAGGGAAAAAAGTGCCCCGGCGGTCCTAGTGTGTTCACACACATTACTACCTAAATATATCAACACATCCCCCCTAGGAGTGATGTGGTGAACAAAGAGCTGGCACTCATGTATAAGGAAGTGCCAAGCTATGTGGAAATCACTCCACAAAAGGAAGTAAGCCCAACGCTTTGCGGAAAGCTTCAAACTTCTCCCTGGGTAGAGCCTTCGTGAGAATTTCTACAATGTTCTCCTGCATGGGCACATATGCCAAGTTGATCTCCCGAGTAGAGAACCTCTCCGTGACATAGTGATAATGCAACTCAATGTGCTTAGTGCGAGCATGGAACACAGGGTTCCTTGCAACTGCCAATGCGCTCTGACTGTCAGTGTAGATGGTGGTGGCAAAAGAGTGACCAACACCCAAATCAGCCATAAGGCATCTAAACCACACGCACTCAACAATCGCTATGAAAGCTGCCCTATACTCAGCCTCACAACTAGAAGTGGTCACAGTAGGATGCTTCTTGCTCAACCAAGATATACATGAGCTACCAAGCATGAAGCAAAAGCCACTAGTGGACAAACGAGTGTCATAGCAACCAACCCAATCAGAGTCAGAAAAAGCATGCAAATCTGGCGGCAGTGATCCCCCCTAAGGATAAAACAACCCAAGTAGCCGAGTACCACTCAAGTAGGGAAAGATGCACTTAACCGCCTACCAATGCTTGACTCTTGGGCAATGCATAAACCTACTCATCTGTGAGACAAAAAACTAAATATTTGGCCGAGTAATGCATAAGTAAATCAAGCATCCAACAGCCTACTGATAGAGAATAGCATCAAATGTATCTCCGGCATCATGAAGACTTAATCGTAAACCTCTCTCCATAGGAGTGGTGTAGTGTGCAGTAGCTCTCTCTCTCTCTCTCTCTCTCTCTCTCTCTCTCTCTCTCTCTCTCTCTCTCTCCCTCCCTCCCTCCCTCCCTCCCTCCCTCCCTCCCTCCCTCCCTCCCTCCCTGCCTCCCTCCCTCCCTCCCTCCCTCTCTCTCTCTCTCTCTCTCTCTCTCTCTCTCTCTCTCTCTCTCTCTCTCTCTCTCTCTCTCTCTCTCCCCGTAGCCCCCACCCTTAGTGCCCCACCCACATCCCCCACCCACCATCCTAGTCCCACTCTCTCTCTCTCTCTCTCTCTCTCTCTCTCTCTCTCTCACACACACACACTCTCTCTCTCTCTCTCTCTCTCTCTCTCTCTCTCTCTCTGTCTCTCACTCTCTCTCTCTCTCTCTCTCTCTCTCTCTCTCTCTCTCTCTCTTTCTCTCTCCTTTCTCTCTTTATTGCAGGTTATTCAAGAAGCTAACCAAGCAAAAAGTATGGCTAACTATTGTAAGTACAATTTCTATTCTTTGTATATCATTTGAATTGTGTTATTTTCATTAGATAGCACACTCACACTTATTGATATGCACTTATACACTTGTACATGATGAAGATGCACTTTCACACATATACACATGCACATACACACACATATATACACACAGATACATGTGCACATACACTTAGACATACACACATATACACACGCATATGTACAAACATTTCTACAACCACATAAAAAGACTTACATGCATGCATTATTGCATGTATATACATATATATACACATAGACACATTAACATATACGTAAATACATGTATATGCACATCCACATGCATGCACATTCACATGCATGCACATGGATGCAAATGGAAATGCATCCACATACAAATGCATGTTTCATACATATACACATGCATATACATACATTATACACATATATATGCACATACGTACACACACATATACACATGCACACACACATGCACATACCTACATATACACATATACACATATACGTGCGCATACACACATATACACATAGAGTTACACATATACATGCACATACATATACAAACACATACACATGCACATGCACATACTCATACACACATATACACTTACACATGCACATACATATACACACACATACACATGCACATACATACATATACACTTACCAACACACATATGAATGTATGTTTGTATGTATGTGATGAATGTATGAATGTATGTTTGTATGAATGTATACACTTATACATTATTTAGATGCACTTTCACACATATACACATATACACATGCACATACACACACATATATACACACACATACATGTGCACATACACTTAGACATACACACATATACACATGCATATGCAGAAACATTTCTACAACCACATAAAAAGACTTACATGCATGCATTATTGCATATATATATATATATATATATATATATGTATATATATATATATATATATATATATATATATATATATATATATATATATATATATATATATATATATATATATATATATATATATATATATATATATATATATATATATATATATATATATATATATATACTCACACATTAACATATACGTAAATACATGTATATGCACATCCACATGCATGCACATTCACATGCATGCACATGGATGCAAATGGAAATGCATCCATATAGAAATGCATGTTTCATACATATACACATGCATATACATACAATATACACATATATACACATATATATGCACATACGTACACACACATATACACATGCACACACACATGCACATACCTACATATACACATATACATGCACATACATATACACACACATACACATGCACATGCACATACTCATACACACATATACACTTACACATGCACATGCACATACATACATATACACACACATACACATGCACATACATACATATACACACACATACACATACACTTACGTACACACATATCAATGAATTGTATAATTAAAGTATTAGAACACATGCTTAATATAAACAATAATAACGATCAATAGAACAAAACTCTTCATTACTTAATACCATACACACAATTCAAAGCATAACTGAAATGAAAAATATATAGATAATATATATATATATATATATATATATATATATATATATATATATATATATATATATATATATATATATATATATATATATATATATATATATATATGTATATATATATATATATATATATGTGTGTGTGTGTGTGTGTAAATACATATAATCCAATGTCATAATGAACTAGAATCCTAATCATCATCATCATCAGCAGCAGCATCATGATCATCCTAATCATCCTCATCCTCATCATCATGATCACCCTATGACGATCGAGATCCTCCCTCCTGTGTCTGCCTCTCCACCTCATCCATATTTGTCTCTCCATAATATTCTTGTATTACATATAACAAACATAAATAAGTAAAACAATTAAACCATTCATAAAAGTAAAATAATTATATAAAATTTAATAATACTCACAAAGGCATCAGGATGATCTCCCATATACTCGCTCAAACACTGATATCTAAAATGTGTAGCATACTTGATCTCATGTTTTGTAGGATATCGGCCATAATCCTTTCGCTGCATTAAAACAAATAAAAAAGATTAGTTGGTTGCATTTTAACTAAAATAAAAAATATACTCACAATAACACATATACTTACAAATGTAGCTACAAAACCATTATGGCCCATTTGGCCTAGGTGTGATGTGTGGCCCAACTCCACTCTCTTCTTTGCAGCAACCTCTTTATTTAAGAAAAAAGAAATACATAAATTAAAAGTAAAAATTTACTAAAATTTATAAAATATATAAATATAAACTATTAATTTGTGTACCTTCTACTGAGGAAATGACTCCTGAAGGCGTAGCTATCTGCAAAAAATCTGCCACCTCTCAGGTGGTATGTTAGGTCGCCTGTTATTTTTTTCCACCATATAATATCTCCTCTTAATTTAATCTCAAACAAAAAAAATCAGAATACATACACATATATACACACACATACACATAGACATACCCACATACACATATACATGCAAACATATACACATACATGTATGTATACATATACACATATACATACATATAACATAAACACACATATACATATCCACATATATACGTACACACATGCATGCATATACACTCATTCATACAAATTACATGCATTTATCCCACAACAATGTGTATTTGTGTATATGTGAATATGTATGTATGTAAATGTGTATATGTGAATATGTGTGTATGTGTAAATATGTATATGTGAATTTTTTGTGTATGTAAATAATCACATTATTAATATCAAATACCATTATTTGTAGATTCTAATCAATCAGATGGAACTCCACCACCGTCTCCTCATTGTGCAACGACTATATACTGTAAGTATATCAAACATTTAATTTTAAATATATTTGATGAATACATAACTTATATATTTTTTTGTTTCTTATTATGTGCAGATTCTGATCAGTCAAAGGGTACTCCACCACCTCCTACCCATGCAACAACTTCACATGTGCACTCCGATAGGAATTATGATGAATTTTACTATCAAGAGCATATTATATGTTGATGTAACTCTAGTTATGGCATGTATCAAAGACCACGATTGGAATGTATTGAACATGAGGAAGAGTATGGTGCTTTTGAGCGTGCACGATCACCTAGTCAACGTGATAATGCTAGGGTATGTATTTTTTATATAAATTAATGTCATTATTTTATTTAAAAACCATATAGAAAATCAAATTACTGTTGATATATAGGAATACTTGCTCAATGATGATGATGATGATAATTTTTCTCATAATGTTAATATACCTCGTACACGTCATGAACTTGCTATTCATCAATTACAAGTAGAGGTTTCTAGAAATCCTCTACCTCTTGGTTTAGAGGCTGAAACAGCTGGAGATTATCCATTGCCAGCTCGTGATCTTCCTTTAGTACAAACATATGATAGGAGAAGATATGGAGGATGGAATAGAGGACCACTTCCTTTAGATGCAGATGTTTTCAACCTTTGGGGTAACTGCTATATGATTGCTCCATCCACTATTACTAATGTTGGTCATGGTCTCTGTATTGTAGAGGATTCGTATGTGCCTCCGAACTCTGAAGTCACTCTTATGTCAATTTGTGGTCCTATATATGGATGGGGAGATTGGCATCGACTTTCACGTTATGTTCAATGCATGAGTACTTATGGAATATGCTTGAACACAGCATCCCTTACTAGTAGAAGGATTTTAAATGTAGAAAATGAAAGATTATATATTGATGGAAGACCTTACACACATGGAAATATAGCATGTTTAATAAATAGTACACTACAACATATGAGGGGCATACCAACGTTGCCCATACCGACGGTCACCCCTTGGCATCCGTATGACCGTTGAAAATGCTTGAAAAACCACGGATGCAATACCGACGGTCATTTAATCGTCGGTATACACGGCGTCAGTATGAGCACCGGTATAGGTGTCTGTATATATATATATATATATATATATATATATATATATATATATATATATATATATATATATATATATATATATATATATATATATATATATATATATATATATATATATATATATATATATATATATATATACATACACATATGTGACATGTACATACACACATATGCATGTTTTAGGGTTAGGGTTTTTGAATTTTACATATATACACACATGCATGCACACATATACACATATACACATATAAAAACATAATACATATACACATACACATATATATACACATGCATACACACATACACACATATAGACATATACATGTTTTAGGTCTAGGTCTTCAAAATTAGGGTTTTATGATTTTTACATAGATACAAATATGCATACACACACATACACATATATATATTCACCTACACATATATATACACAAGCATACACACATACACCTATTTTAGGTCTAGGTCTTTGGGATTAGGGTTTTAGGGTTTTTACACATGCAGATAAATATTTACACATATAGAAGCCTCGGTATACGTCTCATATGTTGTAGTGGTAGTCAAGGGTTACATAATACTTCAAGGACTAATTGCACATTTGAGGAGCGTGAAAATAGTCATGAATCACCATACATGAGTAGAGATGTATCAAGATACATAGTTGTCAATGCTATTACTACATTACATGCCGTTGATGAACTATTAGTGAATTATGGATAGCGTAGACCTCCAAGAGCACCTTTTAGCTAGAGAGAATAATTTTTTTCTATCCATATTTAATAACTTATATACTTAATTTTATATTTAAAGTTTACTTTCTATTCATTTATGGAATACTAATGAATTTTATTTATATGTGTAGATTCCAACGCATAATGTTGATGATATTCCTCCACACCATTCACAATTGCCAGTAAGACCTCATTTATCAGAAGCTTCTATGAGGAGGCTACACAAAAGTAATCCTATGGAATATGCAAGGTTGAAAGATCTATATTCAAAAGATAATAAAGTACAACATTTGTGAAACAATGATGAAGATGATGGCATGGCAGATTTTATTGAGGATTGGTATCAAACTGATAGTGAGAGCATTGATATTTCTAAAAATGAGAGATATCTTTGAGAGGAATGTCTAAAGCATGTATATAAAGGAAGTCGTTTGGCATGACTAAGTGCGAGCTTACTTACTCTTAATCTTCAAAATTGTTTTGGATGGAGTAATGTATCAGTTTGGACACTATTAAGGTATATTTTTCAATTTTCTATCTATTTATATATATATGCATATATATGCATATATATATATATATATATATATATATATATATATATATATATATATATATATATATATATATATATGCATATATAAACATACACATAATATACATGAATGCATACACACATATAAACATACATACACACAAACACACACACACACACACACACATATATATATATATATATATATATATATATATATATATATATATATATATATATATATATATATATATATATATATATATATATATATATATATATATATATATATATATATATATATATATATATATATACATGCATATATAAACATACACACACATGTACACACATACACATGTTATGAGAGTAAGGTCAAATTATATGTACCTGTATCGAATGAAGATGTTTTGTCCATCTAGCCTTTAGAATTGTCCACCCAACCTTTAGAATCTTCTTGACACATTTGTTACTCCTATTTTAGTCAACCTAATACCTGTGCTGCTAACTATACAAATATTAAATAGCAGTTACCAAGGAAGGTATTAAGCCACATGTAAAATGGGAGGAGCAAATTTATCTTGAAGATTTTGAAGGATGGAAAAATAATTTTAAAGGATGGGCGAACAAAACGTTTCCATTCAATGCAGGTTTTTATTCTTACTTTTGATAAGGTAAAAACAAGAACTTGAATTGAATGGACACTTTTTGTCCACCCATCTTTTAAAACTATTAATGCATCTTTCAAAATAGTCACAAAAAATTTGATCCTCCCATTTTACATATGACTAAATACCTTCCTTGGTAACCGCTATTTAACATATGTAAACAACTTAGCAAGACAGGTAATACATTGACTATAAACTGGGAAACTACCAGACGATTAAATGGTCTAGATATGAAAATCTGCAAACCACAATATACAAAAAACAATTAAAAACAAAATCAAATATACACAGTTACACATGCATACATACATGTACATACATATATACACATTCATACATACACATACATACATACATACATACATATTTATACACACATACATATACTTATATGCATACATATACACATACATATATATACATACATATACACCTATAAAACACATATACATTCATATATACATATACACATACACATATGTATACGCATGCACATGCATATTCACATCCACATACACATACACATAAGCATACACATATATAAAATAATATGCATATATATATATATGTATATTTATTAATTTACTTTTTTTAATATATCTTTTTTTGATGAACTTACAGGTTATTATTTGAAACGTTTTTACCAAGTCAAAATATTCTTCCTACCTCACATGATGAAATGAAGAAGATAATCAACAATCTTGGCATAGATTATCAATGTATACATGCATGTCCTAACGATTGTACTTTATATAGAGGTGAATATGCAGACTCTTTGACATGTCCCAAATGTCAATCTCCTCCATATAAGGGCGAAGAAGGTAAAATCCCAAGAAAGGTATTGGGACATTTTCCATTGGCTCCACGGATTAGACATGTTTCAAAGCCCCAAATTATCAAAGCTTTTGACTTGGGGACATGATCATAAAAGTACTGATGGAATAATCAGAATTCCTCATGATAGTGTTGCTTTTCAGCATATTGATTCTACATGGCCTAAATTTTCACAAAATCCACAGAATCTAAAGTTAGGAGTTGCATTAGATGGGGTTAATCCATTCTCCATGAAATCCAGTAAATGGTCAACATGGCAAGTGGTAGTCATAAACTACAATCTTCCGCCATATCTTAGCATTAAAAAGTAACATTTAATGCTTTCACTTTTAATCCCAAGCAAAAGACAAGTTAAAGATATGAATATATATCTTGCTCCTCTCATTGACGATCCCCAAGAGTTATGGAGAGGTATTAATGTCATTGATGTATCGAAAAGCATCAATGAAAGACATATTACGGTTCGTGGTATTGTGGATTGGACTATTCACGATTTTCTAGGATATGGTGTTTGTTCAGGTATTAATGTATTTTTTTATTCAATATGCATGTAAATAAATATGATTTAATCTAATTATATTTTTATCATTTTCATGATGCAAGAATATCTACTAAGGGTTATAAAGCTTGTCCATATTGTGGAGATTGGTTGAGATCATTCTATAGTAAGAATCTCAACAAAAATATTTATCTTCCACATCGACAAATCTTGCCTGATGATCATCCATTAAGATCTAGAAGAGAAGCAATACATTTTAATGGAAAGATTGAAACAGATCAATGTCCAAAACCTATGACGCCTGTGGATTGGTATAAAAAATGGACAGATGGTCCTCTGATAGATCTAGAATTAGAAATCTTCAGTAATGATTCAGATAATGAGTATGTGAAGAGAGGTAAAGGAAAATTGGCACTCGTGGAGAACATATCAATATGGTATTCTTTGGAGTATTGGAAAGAGTTAAAAGTATGTCATCTTCTTGATCCTATGCATATATTCAAAAATATTGGTTATTCACTATGGCAACATCTTCTTGGACTAAAAGATACCATAGCATCAAGCAATGATTTGAAAGATAAAAAATCCGAACCGCCGAGTGCACTAAGGATTCAAGAGGTCATCCCTTGTGTATGTCAAGAGTAGCTTGCTAAATGTACGCTTCTACTTCCTGCGTTTTTCTGATGTTGAGTTCTCTTCCAGGTCTGAGTTGATCAAAAGATCGCATGGAGATCCGAGCCTTTTTTATTTCAGACATGAGCTTTCCTTCAAAACAGTTTTCTGGATTCATGTGTACACAATCTTTATGCTTTTTTGTCTACAATTCTTGTACCTCCTCTGTGTTCGCGCATCCATACTCCTCGAGCATGCCATTTGAAATCCGCAACCTGGGTCGAAATGTTATGCGGATCCGTGAAACATCACGTGATTACTGAGTTGGCCCTTCTCAATTACCCACTTCAAACGTACCCATTTACTTTGTATACAGCCAATCGAGGAACACAACGGTGAGAAGCTTCGTATCCACTCCAAGCTCTCTCAATCATGTATGCACGCATTGTAAATTTGACGGCCGTATTGCCCATTTTATTAAACCCTCAAATACGGCATCATGTGTAGATTGACGGCCGTATTGCCCATTTTATTAGACCCTCAAATACCGGTATCATGTGTAGATAGCCATCAAAATTGAAGCGCATGGTAGACCGTCAAGATACAACACTATGCACGTACACAGACGGAAATGAGAGAATCGTGATTGTCCAGGTGCTCGTAGATGTGCAGCTAAACAGACCGAGCTCCCGTTCTGAAAGCCGTCATAACCTCTTTCTCACGTACAATTCTGTACTTCCTTTTAAGGGTGTATACAGGATTCCATGTACTGGTAGAGCTGCAGGCAAACCGATCGAGCTCGAAAAGAAGACAATGATGAGTCAATCTCATGTACGTTTGTCTGTCTTTTTTAGGATGCCGATGGAAGCCATTAAGTCTCTCGCATCAATGGTGGTACCCCGAGCCCTTTGTCCCTCTTTCGGCGACAAAATAAAAAAGCAGGTTCACGCATCACAACCAAAAGCATCCATGATGATCATACCATGTGGGAATCAATATAAAACACTAGAAGGTTTACGAACGTCCAACTAGTTTCGCCGCCAATTATGTTAATAGATGAACGTTTACTGAGTTCGGAGCATCGACTTCGATGCCCTAAGTGTGGATAATCGACTAGAGAAGAACAACTAGAAAGACTTACTTGGTGTTTGACACTGTGAAGTCAGCTCATTTTTTGCTCAAAAGATATCCGAACACATGATCTCTACATAAAATATTCAGTGTGCTGCAATTCTTGATCAATTGTATGAAATATAATCAATTGATCAATTTTACATTGAAGGTGAAACAAAATTTAACAATAAATGAGAGAAGGGTGAACAAAAAAATTAAAATAGTCCACATCCCGTTGTTCTAGTGGTTGTGTCTTTCGTCTCGTGAGGCAGAGGTCTGGAGTTCAATCTCTAAGCTCGATATGTAATGTTTTGGGCCTGTCCAAATCAGTTGAAACCAATGGTAATCTTGTTTGACCCCTACTTTATGAGGTACAAAGAGTCCCTAAATAGTTGAAACCAATTAAAATCTTGTCTAACCCCTAATTTGTAAGATACAAAGAGTCCCATGGGTACCATGCCCATTCACCTGTACAGTTGTTCTTTCAAAGTTAAAGCTCGGAATCAAAATAAATAAGTTGATAGATTAGCTTTACGAACTAGGAGAATGCAAGCTCATTTCTAATTGTGTGGCTAAAGATTAGAAAGAAATGATTATCTGAAGATAGATACCGATTGGAAAATCTTTTCAGTTTGTTTTGGATCTATGCGAACTGAAAAACTCCTCATGATATGTGCAATCATCTTCTTTCTTCATGATATTGTTCCAAGATCTCTAGCCTTGATATTGTGCCTTGAGGCGTCGACATTATTAAAAATTATCCCTACCTTTGTATGAAGTTTGTATCAGAGCAACGTGCACCTAGGGAGCACATGATATCAGAGCAAGAATGAGAAGTGATTGGGGAGATGCGTCATATTACTGAATGGTTTCAATCTATCATACTCTACAATATGGTGGTTATGAGCTAAAACCTTACATCATTATCCAACGACGATAAGGATTTTGCGATACTCGCTGAAAACAAAGGAGGATCTCAAACAACATGTGCGATGCAAGGGTCGATCGTCTTTTTTGTTATTTTACACTTATAATTTCTGATATTGAACTTCCGTCAATCTTGCAAGTAAAAGAAGCAATAAGCCCTTTTGATCCTCGTTTGCGATGGTATGCTATGGTCTGCACGGAGACTAAAGGAATTCATACCCTTCCAATAGTAGTAATCGCATATAAAGACCAAGAAAATGCGGAACAAAAATGTGGCCCTCATTGCTGAAGCTACTTCAATGGTATCCTACATGATTCGACATCGAATTGCATTGTTGCTAAAGCATACATTTCCATCTTGATTCTCGTTCTTATGCATGCCTGCATACTTACCCTTTCAACGATCAGTTTTTGCTAAATTTACCCCAAATTTTGAAAATGTCTCATCGTTATGTGTTTTATCAACAAAGTGAAACATCGCCATTCAAGTAGTAAGCTTCGCACACAAAAATCAAAATCTAACAAGATCTATATAGCAGAGACAGTAAAATCAGGTATAGAATTTTTTTGCAACAATGTAAGAATTCCATTTTTTTAAACCTATTGTGGAAAATTTCATTTACTGATGCATGTGAGTAGGCAACATCATGTAAAAGCAAGATGTATAAATTGTCGATCCTTAGAAGGAAAAATCAGAGACAATAACATTCACATCTACGTCTATTGAAAGCTTCTTCAAAAAAATGAGGGTCATGCTTAGGGTCTTAGATGGGGAATATTGGAGTCAAGTTGATTTTGTTGATGTATAGGAAAGGCCATAGAGAAGAAAATCCAAACACCTCATGATCCTAACATGGGATGGATGTATGAAATTATGGCCATCCATCAATAGCTTTTTGCAAATGTTATATTGTGTTTCCACTGCTTATACTCAAAGTCTGATTACAAAGGTACATTTATGGCATATGTTTCTCATATACACATTCTAATGGGGAATAATCTATCAAAACCCTTGAGAAATTCAACAAAGTGAGAACCTAAGATGCGGTTAGAAATAGAAGTGAAAAAAGAACCAAAATTGATATTGATATCTCTCTATAGAAAGTATTTTATTTCTCATTATAACAAAATATAGATAAAATAGTATTTTATTTCTCTCTCTGACTAGAGGAGATCACAAGATGCTCATCAAATAAATGTGTACCAAACAATGTGGTTCGAACATGTTTCAATAAATAACGGTAGTGGGAAAATATTTATTTTGATAAGTACTTACACACAAGGCAAGAAACTTTAAATTCAATAAAGTATGCAGTCCCGGTCATCATACAAATGGATAGATACACTCATGCTCGGATTAAGAAGAAGCGTTAAATTCAATAAAGTATGCAGTCACGGTCATCATACAAATGGAGAGATACACTCATGCTCGGATTAAGAAGTGTCTGACAATAAACCGTTAAAGTGCACTTGTCATGGGTACAACCATTCTAAACTTAGGATGCCTTGGAATACATGGCTTCCTTTCTTTCATATCAAATTTTTATTTAAATCAAAACTCCGTTAACAACACATTGTTACCATTTACAAATATTTGAGATAACCAAAAAAAAGTTACAAAAACAGTGTTTATGCCCAATACACCCCCATGTGCTATCGTACAAGAAATTATGAGAAAACTTCAGGTTTGCGTCTAGACTGAAGATACTAAAATTATTTAAAATAGCCAGGACGTGGGTAATTCTTACTAAGATGGTGATGTGTTTTGGTATATATGTATTCATGCATGCATGTACGCACTAATGTATGCAAATAACTTGTACGAATTTGTGAGATTTTCTTAATTAGATCATTTTATCTTTACAAGACTGTGTGTATGCATGGAAGGAGGTAAGTGGTTTAAATATGTGGGTTGTAAAGCTTACATATGTTAAAGTTTGTGTATAAATGTCCTAGAGAACATATGAAGTACGGATGTATGTGTGCTTATATGCTTCTCATTCTTCTAGAGCACACAGTTCAGCACATCGAATATTTTAATCTCATGGATGTCCTTTCAAGGAGTCAAACAGATTTTCTTGTGCCTTGTGGACTACAGACTCCAAATTTAACCAAAGAAAAAGCGGTAGGTGTGAATTCCTTAAGTATATCACGTCCTGGTTCGGATAAAAGATCATTAAAATTCAATATACTACGTTCATAATATGTGTGTATATTACCAACGTGGTTCACCTGACTACAATAAAGGTCTTAAGATAACTTACCATTCCTTACTAGAAATAACATTTAGTCTTTCGACAAATAAGTTCCAATTTTTTCATATAACAACCTTCATTAAAAGAAACCATAGGCTTGCTTGTTTTAAGGAAAAGTATGAATGCTTCCGCCCAAATTGCAAGCCTCCATGTATCCCCTTATATTCTCGAGGATTGTCAACATGACTTGAGATTTATTTTGGTCTAACTAGAGCTAAGTCTATTCAAGCTTCTTTCTTGTGAGATGATTTTTCTTATTTTCATTCTAGAACTGCCTCGTTTGATCATGTAAATGAACCTACAATCAATCTTTTTTGCTTCGCCTAACCATACTCTATTGCAATCTTGGAAGAAAGCTTGGTATGATATTGGCACTTTATAACACCATCCTTGAGGATTAGCAAGGACAATGGAGAAAAGCACAAACTCTGATAATACTTGTTTCCTAGAAGTGGTTGTGCACATTGGTTCCACTCCAAGAGAAGTTGCGCACATATCAAACGCATCTTGCAAAGCATGCCATAACTTAACTAAGACGAACATCAAAAAGACTCTTACCCGAATACATTCCTTGTCGACTCACAATAGGTTGTTTGCTTAGATGATAAACAAGTAATCAAGAAAATTAGAAAGAGGGGAAGGAATAAAGAAATAAAGTACTTAGAGACACAAAGACGTTTCATCAACCACTATAGTAGAGGCTTGCAGTATCTTCTGAGAAAATTGCTTCACTGAATCGACTCTGATAATCATTTAAATTTACGTTTCGTTTAATAGAAGATGGGTTATTGAATATATTTTATCATAGATTTCATAGCTAGCTTCACAAATGACAAAGTCAAAGCGAGATTAATGTGAAAGCACTCTCAAAGTCAGTCAGCGGCATATATGCTTCCCCACTTGGCACATTTGTGCATGAACAAAGTAATATTCAATACATGCGCACACGCACACGCACACACACGTATATATATATATATATATATATATATATATATATATATATATATATATATATATATATATATATATATATATATATATATATATATATGCGTGTGTGTGTGTGTGTTTGTTTGTTTTTGAGAAGGTATACATTTTCTTCAGACAGAACATATTTATGTCATGTGGTATAGATCCGCCATCTGCGACTTTATGTGACTCACTAGAGAAAATAATTTTATATTTTTCCGGAATCAAGCAGAATGAGTGGATTTTATACTATTACAAAATAGCATAAATTAATTTTTAACTTGTACTAGGGAATCAAATCAGACCGCATACATGGTTGGTGTACTTTCAATTTTTGCATGCATGCATGGACCACACTTTGTGAGCAATAAATACAACTAGGGGTTTTTCTAGAGGATGAACTAGCCTCTTCCCCAACATGCCTTGGACTTGGATAAGTGACATTGACAATATTCCAAAAGTCTTTTGCTATTAGCAAATTCATCATCATACAAATCCACATTGGATAATTAGAAATTCCCTCAAGATTGTCTTCATTCTCAAGTTGTTAATCACTCATTTCGTTAAGGGTGTATGTCAAGTATGCTCTACTACCAAATGTCGGAAGTGGGGTGGGCCACAATAACAATTAATGAGAGGTTTATAGGATCTTTCAACACATGGACCTTAGCATATACACCTTAATACTAAAAAGATAAGATGAGTGAGAGATAGAAAGAGAATAGATAGGATGATTCAAAGTCAAGGGTAAGCTAAAGTGTATTACAATGTCAAATCACAATGTGTGAATATGATACAAAGCTGACAATATTTGAATCCAGATAGAAATAAGAACTAGACACAAGAGATTGTATGTCTAAGGGGTATATTGAAGTGTGTGTGTGATAATATGGAGAATATCAACAGTTTAAAATTGTTTTATAGTAGACCTGAATTTTGATTACCCAAATAAGAAACTAGTGAACAAATAGGTGAGGATAGATGTAGACTTGTTACTCATAGTATGTTCACTGATAGGAAGTGCTCCAGATGTCTCTGGATGTAGAGCACAACTCTTCCAAGAGTATAGGAACTCTCCTCCTTGATCACTAAGTGACTTATTGAGTGATGCTCACCTTCAGTGATTGATCACCTCGTTGCATTATGCACCCCTTGTGCCTTAAGTTGATTGATGATGATCAAAACTATGAGTATGCGTCTTATTTTATAGGATTTGAAACCTCTTGAAGAGCAAGCTTCATAAAGCAATAAAACACATGATGTTACTATGATTCTTCGAACCTACCTTGGTTTCATGTGTGAAGTGATCGTCGCGTCTAATGATATGCATAAGAAGATTTAGTTCCGTGACAAAGGAATTATGAAAACTTCTATTCCACAGCTGGTTCGACGGCTCATAGTGACATCCTTATTATAGATCCTCCATTTCGTCGCACTCGGCCTTTGGCCTTTCCTGCTTTCGTGCGTGAATTGATATTAGCGTTAAATTATAGAAATACGAAGAGTACGGTTCGTGACACAGATGAAGATTTCAGAAAGAGATTATGATTCCTTCTGTTTCGGCGCTGCATGATTGCGCACATTTTATAATATGTTCCGGAACTCGACATTGGACATGTAGAATTCCTGTAAAGTCATAGCGGAGACCAGCGAGCGTTGGACACACGCTTGCGCAAGGCGAGCGCATGAATGTCTGTTGGGCACACAGAGCAGCCGCCACACACGACTCACGGCGCCGTGCTGTTCATCGCTTTGCGTCGAGAGAACAAAAGGAGGCTAACCACGCTTTCCGCGCGCGGCTTCACAACGAAACAAGGTTGATCTTATGTAATAGTACGGAAAAGGACTAGAATTCTTGGAAATTGGGATCGTCCGGTTTAGACTCTCAATTGTGATGATCTTCAGAGAATTCTCAGTATGAGCCTCTCGGTTCGAACTTCGAAGCAATCTCCTCTCCGAGAGGGGGTTGGTTGCTCAGCTGGCTTCTGGGATGCGACGGAAGCGAAACACTTGGCATATTTTAAAGGAAAGATGAGCTCTCAACTTTGGTGATTTTTTTTTTTTTTTTTTTAAATAAAGGAAGTTCGGCCTTAGCCTAATCTTCCGGACTTTAATTATAATAAAGAGAAAAAGTTACAAGTGAATGGGACTTTGATGATTTCTGTGAGTGGTCCATATAGAAGTTGTAATGGCGACAAAATGGATTTAAGAACAAGCCCCATCGAAAAAGAGTTGTTTTTTTTATATTACACAAAAATCTTGAAAGTAAACAGATCCTTCATGAAGGCTCTTTTGCAGTTGTCCCTAACTCTTTTTTAGTTTTCCTCCTTTTAATCATTTAAAGTTTTCGTGGTAGAAAAAAAATGCGACAAACATGAAAATAAATGCATCTTTATAAATAAAATATTCATCTTGAATATTATAATTATACAACCTTTCATATACAAATTCAAGTTGAACGTGATCCCGTTTTCATCACCATATTTTAAGCTTTGAAACATATCAGATCATCTTTAGGCTTTGAGATATGTCAGATCATCTTTAGGGGTTCTTTTGTTTTTGAAAAATGGAGGTTCGGCAAGCGCCTACTCCCTCGAGCTTTAACTTTGAAAGAACAATTATACAAATGAATGAACATAGCATCAATGAGAGCCTGAGACTAGATGGTGATATGATGTTAAGATCAACCATTTTTTTAAGTTTTTAAAATCAAATTCTTCTAACATAGTAGCCCATCGTACAAACCTCTTCTGAATACTGTTTTATAGGTAGTTCTAATCTTTTTCCTTTCACTTATGTTGTTCCATCATCTCTCATTAACATGTTTTCTATTGGAAAATTTGTAACGATATCTGTACACGTAAAGTTTTCTTTTTTAGAACACTGTTTCAGGGAAACGCATCATAACTGAAAATATGTTGAGTTGTTCCATGCTTTGTTTTCGTTTATCTCCCTTGGTGAATTTTTGGCATGTTCCTTTTACTTTCTCAATAGGTGAAACAGAAAGCTTTTTAGTTACTATGTACAAACCCTCTATAGTACGGGATAACCTTAGAATACCCTATAATTTTTGGATGCTATATTTTGAAAATATATAACTCATAATTATCTTGAATGTATCTATACCTAACTAAGATCATTTATGGAAATTAAGTTGATTTAGTATATGTATTCGGTTCCAAATAATTAATAGTTTAATCCTTGACCCTATAATTTCATGTTCCTTAATCCAATACGAGCTACTTGTAAATGTTTGAGATAGTTTCCTTCATTCGGGGTAAAGATAAGTGTATCGTCAAGACTATTTATCATTAAATTACTTTAACATGGTTGAAAACATTATTTGAAAAATTCAAGGACTACCCAAATCAAGATTCAACATGTGAGGATGAAGATACATTGAAAGGGACTACCCCTACTTACTCATTTAAGGACAAGTTGTATCACACTTGAGGAGCATCTTATGTTTCCCTAATCCTCACTAGAAGAATCTTCATGTTTGTTTAATGTGGATTGAACCTTAAATAATTAAGAAACATTGGGTTAGTAAATTTTTCATAATCAAAGTATGGAGAAAATGCTCAAGCAAGTAGATGGCTTCCTAAGCAAGGGAAGTAATAGCTTTCTCAAAATCATAAAGTGATAGCATATGTGGGATCATCTCAATTGGAAGACCATGATGTGTTTATATGACTTGGAAAATATTCCCTAAATGATATGGTGCTCTTTTCTATAAAATGGGGCTCATCACACCTAATTGTGATAGGTGATTGATTGCAAGTAATGAGGAGGACTAAAATTCAACTTTGAATGCATGAATATTGGTGATTGGCTCCTTGCTTCATATTTTTCCAAGTGTCATTACTTGGGTCATATGCTTTTAAATTTGGAGCTTACTTTTTAACACTCCTTCTCAAGCTTAAACCTTCCATTCTTCATCCTATCTGCATCCTGCCAATGCCTATTTTGAACCTCATTAGCTTGGTTTAGTCTAATGCCTTGGTGAAGGTGTAAGCATATTGATCCTTCGTACTTATGTGTTGGAAACCTCCTAAGTAGAAACCTTCTCTTTGATGTAGTGATAATATACCTATATATTCTTCCTCATAGCATGGAACATATGATTGGAAAATAGGTACACACTAGTCATGTTTTCACACATGATTGGAAGTTAATTACCTTGCAAATTTAATTCAATCATAAACTTCTAGAACCACATGAGCTCAGATGTAGCTTGTGATCATGCTATATATTTAGCTTCTCTTGAAGATAGGGAAACTATAGGTTTCTTCTTTGCCATCCATGAAATGTCCTTCTTTCCTAGCATCACTAAATATCCACTTGTACATGCCCTATCTTCTCTAGATCCAACCCAACGAGCATATCTATATTCTTTCACTTGCAGATCATATTCAAAAGGATAGAAAAGGCCAACATTTAGGGTACCTTTAAGATATGTAAATACTCTCTTAGTTGTAGCTAAATGAGGGACCCTTGGTGTGGGCATGCATTGAGATATCACACCAACTCTATATGCTAGATTAGCGGTTGTGATAGTGGTATAACTTCAAGATCTGACTATAGACCTATATAAGAGTGCATTACAAACTTCATAACCTTTCACTGAATTGAATTTCACATCAACCTCCCTTGGATTGCTCAATGGTTTAAAACCTTTAATTCCATACTTCTTCAATACATCCAAGAGGTATTCCCTTTGCATGAGCCACATTCCCTTATTTTTGTATGATACTTCAATACCAGCTAGAAAACTTATTAGGTCTTCAGGATCTTCAAAGCCTTCCCAATTCTCTTCTTGAAGTCCTTGATGCCTTCTTCATGATCACCTATCATAGTAAAGTCCCACTAGAATCAAGAAAACTAAGATAACTTCAGTGGATTCTTCCAAAAGGATCTAGAGATTCAATAGGAAAAATACTATCCCCACAAAAGCCGAAACTGCTTGAAGCACATAAACACTTTGGAATTTTCTTTGAATGGATAGACCCATGCATGTCTGGAAAAATCATCAATCAAACTCTTGAAGTAAAGATAGTTTCCAAAAGAGAGTGTCTGCATTGGACCACAAGCATCACTCTGAATGAGCTGCAATTTCTTGCATCACTGCTTTTAGCCATGGCCATTGACTAAAATACCTTGATGCAGAAAAATGATTGTATCTGAAAAACTTGAAGAGAACTACCTTGAGGAGTTATGCTAAACTTGTAGTAGACTTCGAGGCACTTATATTTGTGAACCGATAACCTGTATAGAAAAGATGAAATTGGCTGCATAAGCACTACGATAGTGCATTGAGAAGCCAAAAAGAGCTCAGATCATGATTTTGGCACCCTCTGTATGCTCACCAAATTTCTTGGGATT
The DNA here is from genome assembly GCA_020310875.1 of Ceratopteris richardii. Classification (NCBI taxonomy): domain Eukaryota; kingdom Viridiplantae; phylum Streptophyta; class Polypodiopsida; order Polypodiales; family Pteridaceae; genus Ceratopteris; species Ceratopteris richardii. The sequence continues at coordinate 108,227,957 of CM035426.1, read as the reverse complement.
TTGAGACTATGACGAGAGGGGTGTCGATGATCCCCTAGATGAAGCGGCAACCTCCTGTGATACCAATTGTTGGAGTTTGAGGTCTGCAGAAGCATGCAAAGAGCACATGGAAGAAGAAGAAGAAGCTTGGAGCACAACACACTATACTGAATGTATTAGCACTAGAATGTATAAAGATAAGTAACCGGTTATGGTTATAGGCATATATACAATCAGAGGTAAAAAACCTACTAAAGAGGGGAAAAAGTGCCTTGGCATTTCTAGTGTGTTAACACATATCACTACCTATATATATAAGCACCTACACTCATAAGTACTCTAACTATGGCCATTTTTTCCATAGGTGAGAATGTCTCCTTATAATCAGTACCTTGGGTTTGACCAAACCCTCTGGCTACAAGCCTAGATCTCTACCTCTTAATTGAGCCATGGAAATTCTTCTTTACCTTGTAAATCCACCTTGAGCCAATCACGTTCATAGATGGTTTCTGAGGAACCAATTCTCAAGTTTGATTCTCTTGTAGAGTTTCTATCTCTTGTTCCATGGTATCTCTCCATTTTTGCTTCTTCTTGGACTCTTTATATGTAGATGGTTCTTCGAAGTTTGTTTCCTAAACTATGTAAACTTAATGCATAGTAACCAAAGAGGTGTCATTACCATAGCTATCTAGCTTCCTCTTCTCTCTAAAAGACCTCCTTATATTTTGTTGAGAGGATTCTACCCCATCTCTCATCTCTTGCACATTGGGTTTGTCTTTGGAGCTCGAAGAGTTTATTTCCCTTCTTGGAGTCCTCTAGTCTTATTCAAAATCACTTGAGTCTTCATATGTATGTTGATTCCTCTTTGAAAATGTTGGAAAGTTTTCCTCTAGCTCATGGGGAAGTTTGATTTTTGTGCAATCATCCTCAAACCAAGATTTGTTTTCATAAAAACAACATCTGTACTTAGAATGAAACCTTTATTGCTTGGATTATATAGCCTATAACCTTTTTTATTAAGTTCATACTTCAATAAAGATGCACTTTTTCTACATTTGGATCTAGTTTGCCTCTAATTTGTGAATGGATGTGTGCATATGCTATGTACCCAAAAATCTTGCAATGGTCAAGGCTATGTCTTTATCCATTCCATGCTTCATATGGTGTCATCCCATCTAATGCTTTTGATGGTCGTCTATTGATCATATAGGTGGTTGAGGATTCAACCTCTTCCCATATGTAATTGAGCAACTTCTTCTCATTTAGCATTGATCTTGCAGCCTCCAAATGGTTCTATTTATTTTCTTTGCCACTCTATTTTCCTCTCGAGTATATCTGGTTGTAATTTCTCTTTTGAGTCCTCTCTCTTCTAGATAAGAATAAAAGCATGGGAGAAATATCCCCCCCCCCCCCCCCCCATCTGATCTTAGCCTCTTCAAACTCTTACCTATTTGATTTACTACAAGTGCTAGATATTGCTTGGACACATAATACCTAGATCTAGAGATTGATGGCTCTTTGCTTGGCCCCCAATAAATCTGTATGGACTAGCTCCAATAGGTCTCCATGAATGTATACCTTTTTTGTGAAGGGTATTCTGTGAGACTTGCCAAATTGACAAGTACAGCATTTGTAAATCATGTGTTTTTTGGAGAACTTTGGTAGAACAAAGACACTATGATCCATCCAAATTTGCTTTAGAGCCCTTTTAGCTATATGAGCTAACGTTTTCTACCAAATTTCCAATTTTGATAAGATTAGGCTACCATAATTGAACAATGCAATGTTTGTAGTACCTTGAAGCTCAAAAGTAAAAGGTCTACCAAAATTTTCTCCTTTTTCTATCCTCTTGGATCCCTCATGTGGATCCTCAAAAAGTGCTCCATTTTCTGTGAATCTAAGGTGCAATCCTTTGTCAACAATCTCATCTACACTTATGAGGTTTTTCGTGATAGTTGGCACATACAATACCTTTCTCAATAGGTTCATGTTACCATCTGAAGTCTTCACATTTCCTATCTTCTCTACTGGATGCATTGTGTAATCTCTTGGTTGGACTTCATAAATATTCCTTGGATCCTCCAAGTTTAAGAGTAGAGCTACATTCCCTACTACATGATTTGAGCAACCTCAGCCTATATAGAATACATATTCATCTACTTTACCTTGCTTCATGGTCATATTCATCAGAAGTAATGAATCCTCTTGAGTTTGATCATTTGCATAGTTTTTGCAGTCTCTCCTTCCTTTGTATCCTACTTGATAATTATTGTTGTTGTGTGAGTTGTTTTTTAACGAGTGTTGGTGTTGAATCTACCTCTTGAGCTTCCATAGCCTCCTCTATTCTAATGTCTACCTCTTTGATTTCTAGGATTCTTGAAAAACTTCTTAATAATGTGATTAATTAGGCCACATATTGCACATGGAGAAGAGCTTTGAGATCTCCCCTAGCCTTGTCTTCCTCATCTCCCTCTTCCTCTTGAGGCTCTACCTCTAGCTGCAAAGTTCTCTTGAGAGGTACTACCTTCATCATCAGACTTTTTACCTTTTACTTTGTTATCTCTATTTTTATTCTTATCTGTATATACATTAGAGGATTGATTACCTTTTAAGTTGTCTCCATTCTTCATAAGTTTTGCCTCACATGTGAACAATTGTCCCGTAAGGGCGTTGAAATCTGGAACCTACATGTCCAGGTAGAGGTTCATGGCTGTGGTGAATGCTTCCCATTTGTCATTTGCCTTTATTCCATTGATCATTTGCCTTAGTATCTACTCTTAATCAATCACTTCTCCAAAGCTTCCAAGTTCATATTTTATGTCCTTCAATTTGGTGACAAAATGAGTCACTCTTTGCTTGTGCATCTTCTTGAGCGTGGTGAAATCCATCCATAGTGGATTCTTCCTTGCCTTGGTACTTGAGGAGAAGAATTCTTCAAGAGCATTCCAAGTCTCTTGAGAAGCCTTGCAACTCCTGATGTGTGGAGATAAAAACTCAGAGATTATGTTAAGAATATATGGCCTCTCTAGAGCATCCTTTAAGCACCATGTGGTAAACCTCTCTTGTTCTTCTTGAGTTGCTTGTACTTTGCTTTTGAGGATTGGCATCATCTCATCTCTAGATATGTAACCATAGAGGTTTCTTCCTTGAAGATAAGTAGGATCCAATTTTTCTATGGATGAAGGAAATCCATCTCTCATGTTGATAGAAACCATTCAGTAATAAGATGGATCTCCCGAAACTCTTTTCATCCTTGCTCTGATATGATCTGTTGATTATGCGCACGTTGCTATAGTGTGGTGATTCCATTGAGTAGAGATACAAACTTTATACAAAGGAGGAGATAAATTTTAATAACGTACATTTCTCAAGGCACAATATCAAGGCTAGAGATATTGGAACAATATCATGTAGAAAGAAGATGATTGTACATATCATGAGGATTTTTTCGGTTCCTAGAGATCCAAAACAAATCAAAAAGATTTTCCAATTCGTATGCTATCTTGAGATAACTCATTTCTTTCTAGTCTATTGCCACAGAATTAGAAATGAGCATGCAATCTCCTTGTTCGTAAAGCTAATCTATCCATCTGTTTATTTTAATTTTTTTTGTTCACCCGTCTCTAATTTATTGTTAAATTTTGTTTCACCTCCAATATAAATTTGATCAATTGATTATATAGGCGACAGTGTCAAAGACCAAATTTGTTTTTCTGGGTGTTCTCCTCTAGGCGATTATCCACACTTAGGCAATCGATGCTCCAAACTCAGTAAAGATTCTTCTAACATAATTGGCGGCGAAACTAGTTGGACGCTCATAAACTTTCTAGTGTTTCATATTGATTCCCACATGGTACGATCATCATGGATGTTTTTCGTAGTGATGCATCAACCTGCTTTTTTATTTTGTCGCCGAAAGAGAGACAAAGGTCTTGGGGTACCACCATTGATGCGAGAGACTTACCCGCTTCCATGGGCATCCTAAAAAGGACAGACAAACGTACATGAGATTGAATCATGATTGTCTTCTTCTCGAGCTACATCGGTTTGCCTGCACTTCTACCAGTACATGGAATCCTGTGTACTCACCCTTTAAAGGAAGTACACAATTGCACGTGAGTAAGAGGTTATAATAACGGCTTTCAAAACGGGAGCTCGGACCTCGGTCTGTTTAGCTGCACATCTACGAGCACCTGGACAATGACAATTCTCTCGTTTCCGTCTGTGTACGTGCATAGTGTTGTATTTTGATGGTCTACTACACTACGATGCGCTTGAATTTTCAAGGCTATCTACACATGATACCCGTATTTCACATTTTTTAATGTAATTTTTTAAGGTCTAATAAAATTTATGACCTTATAGATCTAAAATGATCAAAATGGGCAATACAGCCGTCAAAAATCAACAATGCGTGCTTACATGATTGACAGAGCTTCGAGTGGATACGAGGCCTCTCACCGTTGTGTTCTTCTATTGGCTCTATGCAAAGTAAATGGGTACGTTTGAAATGTTTGATTGAGAATGGAGATGGGAAAAAACTGTAGCTTTCACTTCTAACTCAAAGGGCCAACTCAGTAATCACGTGATCTTTCACGGGTCCGCATAACACTTCTAATAAAGTTGCGGATTTCACATGGCATGCTGGGCTAACTATGGATGCGCGAACACCGAGGAGGTACAAGGATTGTAAACAAAACGCATAAACATTGTGTACACATGAATCCAGAAAACTGTTTTGAAGGAAAGATCATGTCACAAAGATCCATGCAATCTTTGGATCAATTCAGAGCTGGAAGAGAACTCAACATCAGAAAAACGCAGGATGTAGAAGCGTACATTCCGTAAGCTAAACTTGACATACACAAATGATGAGCTCTTGAATCCTTAGTGCACTCTGCTCTTGTTTATGTAAGATTTGATCTCAATTCATTGCAAGAAATCGTATTTTATTACTTGTACTTATTTAAGCCATATATCTTTTAGTACCTGTTTTCGGCTATTAGTGACAAAATATAACTTTATAAGAGGAATTCATGAGACTACGTTTCTAACCATTTCTTGCACAAGTTACAAAGCTCCAAGTGCTTTCTCCCATTTATTCCATGGTGTGCAAAAACTATGCATCAAGTGTCCACGCGAACTACATTACTTTAAACTCTTGATTCTATTTTTAACCGATCTTACATTGTGCTCACTGAATGAAGATGATAGACTGGGAACGAAACTTAATTCAATAAGGCTGTATTAAAAGGAACAGCTATAAGTTGTAGAATAAAGAAGGAGAAATAAAGCAATGTTCTATGGAGCTCAAGCAGCGGAAAATTCAAGAGTGAAAATCAACCCAGTGACAAATTCAAATAAAAATAAGGGGAAAAATTAATTTTGAATAATTATATATATACAAAAATAGACGGCTAGCTGTTAAACCCTCATTCCTAATTGTATGTATTTTTGCCAAACCTAGATGAATAAGGTGCAGATTTGTGTTGTGTGTTGGTCTGTCATCTGTTTCGCCATGCCTTGGCACTCTACAATACACGTTACGTTCAAGTCATGGGGGTTCGGCACAAAAAGTAATCATTGAGCGCTCAAGGGATAATTTGCAACGTCATTGTAAAACGTGAGAGAGAGAGAGAGAAACACTTAAGAGAAGAGAGAGAGAGACAAAGAGAGGGAGTCCATATACTTTTCTGATGCTCTTCTCGTCTTATTCACAATCGTGGCGATATTCATAGTCTTGCATGGTACATGTAAACAATAATGATTGGTGTTTTGAATAGTTGTGCTTGTGCTAATGTTCAATGCTACAACACATTAATGAGATGACAATTCTTCGAGGTATATCTATTTATTGTTGACTCTTTTGTGATTGTTTTCTTCGGAAAAGTACCAAATGAGTGTGGGCTGAAAACTGATGCTACTATTTCTTTAGTTGAAATTATTTATGAGTTTTTCACCTTGAAAAAGTATTTGAAAAACTGAATCGCAGCAGTAATTATACTACGGGTTCTGCAAATAAATGTTTTCCTAGCCGATCCTCAAAGGAGAAGCACATAATACTTCACATGTACTTGCATGAGTAACACTACAATGTACTAGGTGGTTGCTAAGGACCCTGCAAGATAAGTAGTTAAGGTTACTTCTTGATCTTCGACCTTTGTTGAGTGTCTTTGGATGCGTCCTTTCTCCTCCAATGTATAAGAACTCATGGCTTCAACATGATCTAAGTAATGAATCACTTTCTCAATATCCAAGTAAAAGAAATTATCCTCTATGCTTGCTCCTTTTTTTTCCAATAGCTTTCCCCCCACTACATCATCTTTTCGACCATATGGCAATGCCACATATTTTTTTGACTCTCACATTTCTCCAAATTGTTATATTCTAGAGATGTACATGCCTAGAGGAATGAGAAGTTCCTTGCTCAGGGGATAACCAATGTTGGAGGAGAAGTGTAAGGTAGACCTCTTGAGATTTCCAAGAAGCCCAAATGATCAGCCAAGTACTTTCGAAGATGATCCTCAAATCATTGGATCAAAACAGATAACTTAAACTTTTCACTATGAACCAAAATTTGCTATTTTGGTCACCACACCTGCTCAAGAAAATGAATAGTACTCCTTCCCTAGTAAGAAATGGACACAATCCTTTTGGGAATATCTATTTGATTGTGATAGCTACCTCTCACAAGTTATCTCACTTGAAATAATCAACTATGCTCATAGAATGATGCTTACCAAATCAGATGTCTATCCCAACATTTTCGAGAGGTACTAGTATGCAGACTAGAGGGTGATGTTTTGCATCTAACTCAAGAATTGTTGGATCAATTAAAATGAAACTTTTTAGCATGAAAATAAATTATCTAGTGAATCTATACCAACTTAAAGCTCTAAAAGGGATCAAGTACACCCTAAGAAATAGATAAGAGAAGCTCACTATTCTGCGTAGTATATGATAGAGTAGAGGAGATGACACATGAGACGATTATATGTATTAATGCACATAAATTGCATTGACATTGGCAATGAATGATTGCATAAAATGAGGAAAATGGTAGAGCTATAGTGTGAGCTCAATATCCACTTGAGATCCCTCTAAATGTCTCTCCAAATAGGGCTTATCTATGTGACTTCTGAAGTCTACTTTTATAGCTAAAGTTGCAGCCAAGATTCAAGTTTGGATATCTGGATCCTTACCCAAAAGTGCTCCAAAGTTTTAGGACTTGCTTTTCTATAAATCCTCACCAAATAATTTGTGGTTGGACTCTCCTATGAGTCCATGATTGGAAATGCTTCATTTTTACAAGGAGTAGAATCAATCTTTTACAAGAGATCATTCATGTGCTAATACATGAAAGAACATATGAACTTTTGGATAAGTGATCAAGCATTTAGGCTTGGAGTAATTGCACCAATAGATCCCCATCAAGTATAACATTCTTGTGCTTCAACTTTCTTATCTCCTACAATCCAATCATCATCTTGAAACTTATTTAGTTTAGTTCCATCCAAAGATTTAGTTAGAATATATGCACATTGCAAGTTTGTTGATACATAGGACAATTCTATGTCCTTGCTAAATAGCTTCTCTCTCACATAATGATATTGCTCTTCAATGTGCTTAGTCCTTGCATGATATACAAGACTAGCAACCAATTGTGGTGAGCTAGTATTATCTCTAAAGATCATTGGAGCATATGTATGTAGCCCCAAGTCTAAGTACAGTAGCCTTAACCACATTGCCTCTTGTGTTGCATTCGCTATACCCCTATATTTAGCTTCATTTGAGGACAATGCCAGAGTTGGTTGTTTCTTTGATGACCATGAGATTAAGTTAGACCCTGCAAAAGATAAGTATCTAGAGGTGCTTCTCCTACCATCTTTTGAGCTAGGCCAATTTGCATCAGAGTATAGCTTGATATCTAAGTCAGATGTAAGTGGATAAAATAGTCATTCATTAATGGTATCCTTTAGGTACTTTAAGTTCGTTTTGGCAACTTCCATGTGAGGTCTTCTTGGTGTATGCATGAATTGACTCAATGTACTCACCCCATAGCATATATACACTCTTGTTAGAGTTGCATAATTGAGACTCCCAACAAGACTTTGATAATCTCTAATGTCCTCAAGCAGTTCTCCTTCATCATCACTAAGTTTGTGATTCAGTTCCATGGGTGTACCTACAGTTTTTGCATTTTCCATGTTCAACTTAACTAGCATATAATGGATGCAGTTTCTTTGAGTAATGAAAATACACGAATTTGTATAGAAAATTTCTAAACCAAGCAAATATGTAAGCAACCCAAGATCTTTGATCTTTAACTCCTCCTTCATCTAGGTTTTAATCTTCTTCATGCCATTGGCATCATTTCCTGTAATGATAATCTCATCCAGATAAATAGATAGATAAATAACCTCTCAATTATTCTTCTTAATGAACAATGGAGAGTCTGCCTTGCTTACAACAAAACCTTGGTCCTGCAAGTATGTGAACAGCCTATGGTTCCAAGCTCTAAGAGCTTGCTTTAACCCATATAGTGCCTTCCTTAATTTACAGAAATAATCAAGTTTGTCTTTGTCTTCATATCCTGGTGGTTGAGCCATGTAGACCTCTTTAGAGATCCACCCATTAAGAAATGCACTTTTAACATCTAATTGGTACAAGTTCCAATTCTTTGAAGCAGCAATACCTACTAAAACTCTCATGGTTGGAATCTTGGCTACAGGTCACAAGGTTTCCTCATAATCTACCCCATGGGTTTGAGCAAACCCCTTTGTTACTAGCCTTTTTTTATACCTATTTATTGTGCCATATGAATTCTTTTTCACTTCATAAATACACCTAGATCCTATTAACTTCATGAATGGTTTTTTGGGAGCCAAATCCCAAGTGCTATTTTCTTGAAGTGCTTCAATTTCCCCCTGCATAGCTTCTCTTCACTTTTCTTCCTTGTTGGCTACTTCAAATGAGGATGGTTCCTCTGACATAGAAGCTATAACCATGTATATAGAATGCTTGGTGACTAGTGATGTGTCATAGCCATACCTTATAGGTTTCTTGGTTTCCCTTAGACATCTTCTAAGTGCTTGACTGGATGGCTCTGGAATGTCTTCCAACTTTGTGAACTTTACTTTTCCCTTGGACTTCCAAGCTTTGAATTCTTCAAATTCAATTTGTTCTTCATCTTTTGAGTTGAGATCCTCTCTTGTAGGTGATTCTTCTTTGGTCAGATTTGGAAAATGATTTTCCAAATAATGCGATACTTTTATTGTCTTGCAACCATCCTCAAACAAAGAGTTATTTTCATCAAATACCACATCCCTACTAACTTTAAATCCTTTCTTGGTGGGACTATATAACCTATATCCTTTCTGATTGTGATCATAGCTAAGCATCTTTCAGCTTTTGGATCAAGCTTTCCCCTAATCTGTAAGGGTATATGTCCATAAGTATTGCACCCAAATATTTTAGAGTGATCTGAAGAAGGTCTCCTGTCATTCATGCCTCATAAGATGTCATCCGATCTAGGGACTTGGATGCAAGCCTATTGATTAGGTAAGTAGCTATGGAAACCACCTCTACCCATAGATAATTAGGGAGTTTTTTTCTCATTCAACATTGATTTTGAAGCCTCTAATATTAATCTATTTCTTCTCTCTGCCACTCCATTCAGTTCAAGCGTGTACCTTATTGTACTTTCTCTCTTTATACGTTTTTCTTGTAAGAATGAGTCAAAATCATGTGGGAAATACTCCCCACCTCCATCAGATTCTGAGCCTCTTCATACTTTTGCCTGTTTGATTCTCAACCAATGCAAAATAATTCTTAAAAAAAGTGAAGAATTCATCTTTATGCTTCATAAAATAAAGTATTATCCACCTACTATAGTCATCTATGAATAAAACATAATACCTTGACCCTTAAATTGATGGCTTTTTGCTAGGACCCTAGACATCTCTATGTATAAGCTCTAAGTAGTCTTCATACATGTATCCTCTTTCGTTAAATGGTTGCCTACGTGACTTGCCAAATTGGCATGCTCCACATTTTAAATTATATGTTGCTTGGATACATTTTGGATGTCAAGCACACTCTCATCCTTGCATATTTTCTTCAATGTCCTTTCACCTATATGTCGTAGTCTCTTATGCCATATCTCAAACTCAGATAGGGTTTGGTCCTTATAATTGAAGAGAGCAATATTAATTGTATCTTCAACTTCAAAGGGAAAAAGATACCAGATTTCTCACCTTTTTCAATCTTCTTGAAGCATTTTCAAGGATCCTCCCATTATGCTCCATGCGTTGTGAATCTGACCTATAAACCCTTCTCAACAATCTATCCAACACTGATTAAATTCTTGGTTACTATTGGCACATATAATATCGTGCATGGCATTTCTATATGTCCATCAACCATTTGTAGCTTCATCCTAGTGGGTCTTAAGGTTGATTTACCCCAATGTTTCCATAAAGCAATGGTATCGATTGCTACTCGGACACCTGAATCTATGATGGCTTTTGTCATGTAGCATTGGTGGGTTATTAGAAGGTAGGTATTACCTTCCTCTCCCTTGCTTACATCTCCAATTCTTTCCACGGGTATTTCTGGTACCTTCTTGTGTGAAGCTTCCTAAGAGCGAGTGGAAGCGGCCACTAGAATTGATTTGCTACATGCTTTCACAACTCTAGCTTAATTTTCAACAATTCTTCTAAAGTGAGATGGCACTACACTTTAGCATTCTTGATCACTTCTGTGTTTCTAGGGATTAGTGATTCTTCATTTTTCACTATTATGGTGGGACCTCTCATACTGATAGACATGTCTTCCCAAGGTCTTGTGAACTAGGGTTAATCCTGTAAGGAATTAGGTTAAAACTCTATTTCTTCACTAAGCTGCTCTTCCTCTACATCATCATATATGGATGGTATGTCTTGGGGGAATTGTTCCTACAAGTCATCTATCTCTTAGATAGGAGGATTGGTTTCTTGCTCTCCTCTCCACTTTTCCTCTTGGATTTCTCTTAGAAATTCATGTGAGTACTTATGTATGGAGTACAAATTGTCTTCAACCTTGGTATTTGGCACTTGAGACAAGGGTGCTACATTACCTTGCTGTGTCTCTAGGACAATAGGGTCCTTCCTAAGATTCTTCTTCTCATTGCTAGTAATCAAGGATTATATCCTCTCCAATAGTCCTTGAAAGTGTAAATATACTTTTGCTTTATTACTCCAATTAATATGTCGAGAGGCTTCAGACATGGTTTGGGCTAATTCTACCATCGTAATTCAAAGCTTCATTCTCTTAATTTCTAAGTCTGATCGTGGATAGCTCTTACTCAATTCAGCTACTTGAGGTCCTTCTCTTAACCTTTCTTGGCATGCTCGAAACATCATGTCTAGATTTTCAGGTATGGGTTCAGTTAAAATTGATGCTAAGTTTTGGTTAGTGGTTTCGTGGTTCGATTCATGTGAAGTTAATTCTAAGATTTTGGGTATGGTTTCCTTTAGGCTTCCTTCCAATTCATTTATTTTCTTAATCCATATCCTTAAGATTCTCTCTCGTGAGTCCTTCCAAGATTTCATCTTTCTACCACTAGGCTCTCTAACTTCATTAGTCTCTACTACCTTATCTGGATTAGGTTGTTGGTTTTGTAATACTGATTGGGCTCTTGTTATAGCTTGGATAGGTACATACGTAGGTGTGAGTCCGTCTGAGGTGTGCACAATGCGTATCACGTTGATGGGTGTCACTTTTGAGGCATTCTTAGGGTTTTTTGAGAACTCTTTTATAACATGTTCTATACCACATTCTGCACAAAAGCTTTGAACGTTGTAATATTGTGATTGTCATGCTATTGGAGGATGTGGGCTTTCCTTGATGAAGTGATATCCATGGCACCTAAAGCATGGTCCTTTAGGGCCCTGTGGTCTTGGCTCTCTTAGTTGGGGCCTTGGGTTAGGTTTAGTGTACATGACATTGGCATGGTCGGGCTCCCAATTGGATTCCAATGGTGGACTATTGTATTGATATGTTTCCAAGTGTAGTATCTTGGTCGACTATCTACATGGGTGGAGTCAAAACTGTTTGAATTGGGATCACTTTCAGTGATAAGGGGTGAAGAAGGGACTAACGCTCTACTCAGGTTTTTCTTTGACATCTCTATATTTGACTGAGATTACATTGGCTGGAGGAGGTGGCTACTGAGCTAAAACGGGTTGTGGTCTCTATTGAGTCTCATAGGGATGGTTGTGCGGCGGTCCGTAGTAATGAGGCATGGCATTGTACTAAAATTGGTACCTACCTTTTTGGAGGTATACTTGGGGGTAGTTTTGTCGCACTACTTGTTTGTTGTATGGACAATCTTGTGCTCTATGACTCATGTACCACCTTTCAATTATGTAGTATTGGCCACTAGGGTTCACTTGTGGTTCTGTTACATTGGGACACACATTAGCCATATGATTACCACCATAGGTGTAACAACATTTGTTGGTCGTAAACCTGGGCATCTGTTTACTAGAAACTCCCAGTTTTTGGGCCACTTTCTCAGCTACGTCTTCTATCGAGCTGGAGTGTTTTGAGAGTAGGCACTTGCTTAACCTCCATTTTCAAAAAAAAAAAAACCCTAAAAATGATCTAACATATTGTAGAGATTAAAATATAGTGAAGAATAAAAATGATCTAACATATTGTAGAGATTAAAATATAGTGAAGAACACCGGATCATCTTTCAGTCAATCATTCAGTTGATGTTCTATATGAAACGTTCTATCATATCTCTTTATAAAGATGCATTTATTTTCTAGTTTGTCGCATTTTTTCTACCAAAAAGACTGTAAACTATTAAAAGGAGCAAAAGCACAGAAGAGGTAGGGACGACTGCAAAAGACCCTCATTCAGGCCTTCATGAACGATACATTTAGTTTCGAGGTTTTTGTGTATTATAACTAAAACAACTTATTTTTTAATAAGGCTTGTTCTTAAATCCATTTTGTTGCCATTACGACTTCTATATGGACCACTCAAAGAAATCGCCAAAGTTGAGAGCTCATCTTTCCTTTCAGATTTTCTCAAGTGTTTCGCTTCTGATTGCATCCCAGAAGACAGTTGAGGTGTGACTATATGAGAATCCTAAAATTGGTACCTACCTAAAACAATTCCGATTAAAATGATCTAAAATATTGTAGAGATTAAAATATTGCCCTGAGTCGTTTGTGGCTGCTGTTCTGTGTACCCAACAGACATTCATGCGCTCGCCTTGCGCAAGCGTGTGTCCAACGCTCGCTGGTCTCTGCTATGACTGTACAGGACTTCTACATGTCGAATGTCAAGTTCCGGAACATATTATAAAATGTGCGCAATCATGCAGTGTCGAAATAGAAGGAATCGAAATAGAAGAGATCATAATCTCTTTCTGAACTGTTCTTCATCTGTATCACGAGACCTAGTCTTCTTATTTATATCATTAAACGCGAATATCAATCCACACACGAAAGCAAGAAAGGGCGAGTGCGACCAAAGGGATGTCCCGATGAGCCGTGGAACCAGCTGTGGAATAGAAGTTTACATAATTCCTTTGTGAACTCTTCATCTGTGTCACGGGACTGACTCTTCTTATGCCTATCATTAGACGCGAAACACTTGAGGTATACCTTTTGGATGCAATCCTAAAATTAGACGCGAACCCTAGTGGCCAATACTACATAATTGAAAGGTGGTACATGAGTCATAGAGCACAAGATTGTCCATACAACAAACAAGTACTGCGACAAAACTACCCCCAAGTATACCTCCAAAAAGGTAGGTACCAATTTCAGTTGAGGTAGCTGAATTCTCATATTTCCAGTTTACCGATGGAACAGCGGAGCACAAATAAAGATGTGACTATGAGACTTCGAAGCAGCTGTTCCATCGGTAAACTGGAAATATGAGAATTCAGCTGAGGCGGTTGAGAATGGAAAAAAAGAAGAAAGAAAGCAATGATAGAAAACGCCTTTTTCGGTCTTACTAATAACTAGACTATTACGCGCAACAACAAATAATTTGGTTTTTTTTAATGAAACATAATTAATCTCTCTTCATCCCCATGGCCGATCACCAAGTTCTTATTTACGTCTCTCCTATCTAAAAGAATCCCTTATATACCTAGACAAAGAGATGGACGTAGAATAAACTTGTACTTGTTCATGGGTCAAACTATTATTTGTGGAAGCCAAACCGATATCCAACCTCTAACGAAAAGTCTTAAAATGTCAACATAATCCAATGATAGCGAGCCTAAAGATCAAGTGTCGCAACAACCAGAATGTCATACCAAAAAGGCTGCAATCGATTAGCTAGCGGAAAACCAAAAGTTAGATCTTAAATTCGGGGATTAACCACTACATTGGTATTTAAAATGAAAGCAACGCCACTGGAAGATCCTATGACCACTTGCATCGGTTTCCGTTATATATGTTTAGCCTCGAGGAAGTAGACCGCTAACTTAAGCTAGCACCGAACTCGGTTGTACATGTCCCCTTTAACAGGCATAGTTCTACATGATCAAGTAGTTTAGCAGATGTCTATGTTCAAACTGATACATAGTTTTTACTTGCTCCTTTATCTTACTCATGTAGTATTATAGTTAACTACATAATCAAGTAGTTACGCAGATGTCTATGTTGAAGCTGATATAAAGTTTTTACCTCTTCCTTTACCTAACTCATGTAGTATTATATTCCTCCTGCTCATCATACAATTCGTTTCAATTTTACATGTTCATAGCATATAATTTATTTCACAAATTTTACGTGTGCATCATTTCCAGATGATCATAGATTTGTACCAAATATACAAGCTCGGTCTCTGTGTATAGCTAGGGCGACCCTACTCTAGTAGCTTCTCTTGGAAGAACTCCTTACTTTTCAAAGATAATGTGATTGAAATGCTATAATGTGCTTTAGAATCTTTTAACAATTAAGTTCTAAGTACCTAGAATCCTAAGGAAATCTCAAATTAAGTTCCTAGACTTATGCATCTCTTTTCCACTTTTCTCTGAGAAGAAGTAGTGCTAGCTGCAGGTCTATAGCTTTCCAAAGCTACATTAAGTCTTCAAATTAACGAAAATGAGTACGAAGGTTTAAAGCTATCCTAAGGACGCAAAGGTCAGGAGAAGATACATTTGGATTGCACTAACTAAAAGAGATAGAATATCGGATCCAACTTTAAAGATACCTAGGGAAATTTTAATTCAATCTCTCATAAAGTATAGAGAAGTTACAAGATGTAGCATTCTGGATCCCTCACCAAGTTCACATATACATAGTTCAACTTTATCTCACAAAAGCTAAAGCGAAATTCTCTTATTGATAATGAAGGGAGAGCATATCAAGGAAAAAACTCTGTATCATAGCCTATTTCAATGCCTAAATAAAAACTTAAAGGATAAACAACAGGCTCAACCATGAGGATCCATTTGCTCTCTTGGATGATTACTTCAGAATACTTTTGAGGCGCATCGTTTAAGAAATGGACATGTCCAATCTTCTCTACGCTACCTGTATGGACAAAAGTGCATTTTTAGGTGACTTCGTTACACCCAAATGATTACCTGTCAGCCTAGCATAAATACATCTCTTGATATAGTTCTTCTACATTCTTTTCTACTCGAGCACTTTTTCTCTCTCGATATGCAGTGGTTAAATAATAATAATAATTATTATTATTATAATTTCAATTTTAATAATAATAATAATAATCATCATCATCATCACCATCATCATCGAAAAAAGTACTTTTCTATGGTGCGACTTAAATATGTACAGACGATCTTTATAAAAGCCAATTTATCATTCATGGATGCATGCAAAGATTAATAAAGCACTCCAACCGTGTATTGAATTTCTTTCTAATTTCTTTTGTCTGGTTCTACTGAACGGCATGAATTCACACATGAGAAATCTAAACAACGTGATAGAGATATCATTTCTTTCTGAACAAAATGTTTACCTTGTCACAATATATATATATATATATATATATATATATATATATATATATATATATATATATATATATATATATATATATATATATATATATATATATATATATATATATAGAAAGAGAGAGGAACATCTCCTTCCTTTTCTACGAGAGTGTGATTGAAATATTGCTATCTGCCTTATATAATCTTAGAAATTGAAGTTTAAGTACCTATAATCTTAAATAAACCTCAGTTAAGTTCTTAGACTTATGGACGTATTTGCACTTGCCTCGCAGAAGAAGTCGCTCTAGAAGACCTATCACTTTCTAGAGCTACATTAAGGACTGAAATGAATCAAGAAAAACATAGGAAATATTTCAAGTTACTACGACGACCGGAAACTCAGAGGAAGATCTATTTGAGTTTCACTAGTTATAAAAGAGAGCTTATAGGACCCAACTTTCAGCATACCTGCAGATATTTGAATTTCAGCTCTCATAAGATAAAGAAAACTTTAAAGAGGTAGCACTCTGGATCCATCATCAAAGCTACAGACGCAAAGTTCATGTTAACCTCACAAAAGAAAAAGAGGAATCTTCTTTTTTCCAATTGAGACGGACCGATATGAGGGCAAAAATTTTCTATCATAGTTGATTTGAATCCCTAAATAAAAAATCAGAAAAAATAAAATTTCCAACGATGAAGGTTCACGTGCGATATATATATATACATATATATATATATATATATATATATATATATATATATATATATATATATATATATATATATATATATATATATATATATATATATATATATATATATAGGGGGAATAGTGGAGTCTATGGTACTTTTCTATGATATATATCATCGAAAAAAGTACTTTTCTATGGTGCGACTTAAATATGTACAGACGATCTTTATAAAAGCCAATTTATCATTCATGGATGCATGCAAAGATTAATAAAGCACTCCAACCGTGTATTGAATTTCTTTCTAATTTCTTTTGTCTGGTTCTACTGAACGGCATGAATTCACACATGAGAAATCTAAACAACGTGATAGAGATATCATTTCTTTCTGAACAAAATGTTTACCTTGTCACAATATATATATATATATATATATATATATATATATATATATATATATATATATATATATATATATATATATATATATATATATATATATATAGAAAGAGAGAGGAACATCTCCTTCCTTTTCTACGAGAGTGTGATTGAAATATTGCTATCTGCCTTATATAATCTTAGAAATTGAAGTTTAAGTACCTATAATCTTAAATAAACCTCAGTGAAGTTCTTAGACTTATGGACGTATTTGCACTTGCCTCGCAGAAGAAGTCGCTCTAGAAGACCTATCACTTTCTAGAGCTACATTAAGGACTGAAATGAATCAAGAAAAACATAGGAAATATTTCAAGTTACTACGACGACCGGAAACTCAGAGGAAGATCTATTTGAGTTTCACTAGTTATAAAAGAGAGCTTATAGGACCCAACTTTCAGCATACCTGCAGATATTTGAATTTCAGCTCTCATAAGATAAAGAAAACTGTAAAGAGGTAGCACTCTGGATCCATCATCAAAGCTACAGACGCAAAGTTCATGTTAACCTCACAAAAGAAAAAGAGGAATCTTCTTTTTTCCAATTGAGACGGACCGATATGAGGGCAAAAATTTTCTATCATAGTTGATTTGAATCCCTAAATAAAAAATCAGAAAAAATAAAATTTCCAACGATGAAGGTTCACGTGCGATATATATATATACATATATATATATATATATATATATATATATATATATATATATATATATATATATATATATATATATATATATATATATATATATATATATATATATATATATATATATATATATATATATATATATAGGGGGAATAGTGGAGTCACATAGTTTACGAAATGGACATGTCTAAAACTAAATATGCTAACTATATGAACGAAAGTGCATTTTTAGGTGACTTCCTGGAGCCCCAAAGATTTCCTCTGAACGTAGCATAAAAACTTCGTCTTTTGACATACTTCTTCTACCTTCTTTAGTCCTTTGAAACTTTCTATCTCTTAATTTATTATATCTAAGTAGTTATTATAATCATCATCATCATTGTCATCATCGAAAGAAGTATCTTGGTATGGTGCGACTTATGTATATGTACGCCATCTTTATCACAACCAAAGTCTTATCCATGGACATTGTGTCTCCCACTTCTACTGTGAGAGTGAGTACCTTAGATGTGGGTATGCCACGTGGTACACTATGTACAACTTGAGGTGCTCATGACCATGATCAATCCAAGGTGTATAGTATACATGATAGAGCTCTAATGATGGATGGGAGCAAAAAGGCCATGTGTCAGTGCATACGAGAGCTTTACTTCATATAGCTTGGACACTCTATCATGTCAAAATGGAGTAAAGAGGATAAAGATAATAAAACTTATGGCAATCCTATTGTCAGCTCAGAGTGGATTCAACAAAGGGCATGTGAGGTTATGTCCCATCGACAATCTGAGGCTCGTGATGCTTTCATAGTAGGCTTACCAAAGTTTGTATGGTTAGATGCTGAGGAGTGGGATATGATTCGTGATGAGCAGTAGTAGACTCCTCATCATTATCACCACTAGTGAGATGTGGTAGCCATACATCAAACTACGGTTAGATGTGTGGCGGATATGACACTATGCATCACAAGTTTGTAAGTATCATTTTGATTATTGATTTTTTTTGTGTTAAGCGTGTCATGTATGTTCATGTAACACTTTGCATACTTGTTGCAACAGTTAGGAGTGGATCATCCTCTAACACCAACCGAGGATGCGTATGGATATTGTCATGGATTGGTTGTAGTGTTGGAGGACTTGGAGGGATGCGGTCCGGTCATTTCATTGGAGCATCTATAATGAAGTGAGTTTATAAACTTGGTTTGGATTTTTTATTTTTTGTTTGTAAATATCATGTCAATTTGTCTCATTTCATGAATGTTCTTTGTTGCACGACTGCAAATATGGGCATGTGTATGGCACTGGTGCGCCACAATTTTGTATTTGTCTCATATATGGTAGTGGTGCACCAGAATTTTTTATTCTGTTCCTATATGGTAGTGCTTTTCCATATTTTGTATTTGACTCATATATGGCACTAGTTTGCGACACTTTTATATCTGCTAGATTTATACTATATATATCCCTTTTGTACATGGTTCATGGGTCATTTTTCTCATCTCTTTTGTGTTAGGTGATGTTTCACTTTATCAAATCATGTTTTGGTTGCCAATAGAGTACATATCCCATGTATTCATTTTTTTTGGGCAGAGTGCATTCACTTTTGCTACGCAATAGCATGATAATGTTGTTGTAGCAAGAGACAACACACTCTGCCCAAAAACGATTTCACAGATATGGTCATCAGTATATGTGCCGATATGGGTGTCGATATGCCCAAGTGCATACAGACACTCATTCGAGTGCTTATGCCCAAGCGATTACCCACACTTATACCGACGCCTATACCGGTGCTTATGCCATGACTGGTGCGTATACTGTGGCATAAAACTGGCACTTATCCTGACACATATACTGACGCTTATATGAGCAGTTTGGTACCGATGCATATGCTAAAGCTTACATTGGCATTGGGAAATATGAAGCTTGTGCATTTGCCCCAATAGAAGCCTTGATATACCCCTAATATGTTGTAGTGTATTTCAAGCATGCATAGGGAATTTGTATATTCTCCCATCAATGGTATTGAATCATTTTGACATACAAAGACATTCAAGGAGGACAAGAAAAGCCATTGAAGGAGTTTCAAGGAAGGAGAGCTACTTGATCAACTTCAAGAGCACACAACTAAGAAAAGGGATTCTACTAGTGGAAAAGAGTAGCATCAACTTCATCACTTTGGTACTTATGATTTAATGAGGTAAAATCTACTATTAATTCTCACTTCTCATATGGAGTATAAATATATATGTTTATATATTTGTATGTGATTATATATGTCCTTATATTTGTTTAAATATAAGTATAAATATTTATGTATGTATAAATTTGTATGTGTGTGCATGCGAATATTTATGACTTAAATGTTTATGATTTACTATAGGTATATATATTTAAGTATTTATGTATGTGTGAGTTTAATTAATTGAATTGGTTAGATATTAAATGTATAATTGTTATCCTAATGTTTTTTGTGTTCACAGGTTAGCAAAAAGAAGAAGCTTTTAGCCTTGATTCCTTCCGAAGATCTCATTATTCTTTCCACCTCTCTTTATCCATATAATTTCCCTAATCTATCTTCCTTTATCCTTTCCTTTCTTTACCTTACCCTTAACCCAAGCTTCTTCAACCCTTAGCTTGATAGACACCTAAGTTTTTTTTACCCATGTATCATGTTAGGCATGTTTAGTCATTGATTGTACCCATGTTAGTGCTTGAACCCATGTTAATTGTTAGTGCATGAACCCATGTTTGATGTTAGTGCATGTTAGTGCATGTTAGTTGTTATTATATGAACCCATGTTAGTTGTTAGTGCATGTTAGTTGTTAGTGCTTGAACCCATGTTTGATGTTAGTGCATGATAGGTATGTTATTACATATTAGACATGATAGTGTATGTACGCATGTTATTAGATGTTAAGTAATGAATGTATATGTTAGGTAGTACATGTTAGAAGTTAGGGATGTTAATGCATGTTAGTTAAGATAAGTGCATGTTAGATGTTAGGATATGCATGTAAATGATAGGTATGTTTATGAATGTTAGATGTATATTAAGTGCATGAATATGTTATTGCATATAAATGTATATTTAGCTAATGCATGTTAGAATTTTATCCATGTTAGTTCATGCATGTCATTAATGTATGTACTTTAGATGTTATGTGTATATCATGTGTGCATGCATGTTGATAGTGTTTGCATGTATGTATGCATGTCATGCATGTTTGCTTGTTGCATGATAGTACATGCATGTTTATGCATGGTTGCTAGTGCATGTGCATTTATGCATGTGCATGTATGCTTATGCATGGTTATTAGTGCATGTAGGCATGTTGTATGCATGTTCATTTAGTGCATGAGCCTGAGTGTATGTGTGGAAGGGTGAAAGGTAGTACATGCATGTTCATATAATGCATGTTATGTATACATGTTTATGCATGAATGTGTGCATGTCATGTATGTATGCATGTATATGTATGATATGCATATGTGTGTTAGTGTAATTCATTTATGCATGATGTGTCATATATATATGCATGATCATTTATGTTAAGTGTATGTTAGTGTGCATGTATGCATGATCATTTATGCATGTGCATGTTTGCATGAAAGTTGTGGTAATGCATGTATGTTTTGCATGTGTTTGTGAATGTATGATTATGTGTGGTATGCATGTCATTTATGTTAAGTGTATGTATATGTATGTATATGCATGTCAGCTTATATAATATGTTTAAATATGTATAAGTATATGAAACAATATACTTATATGAATGATTTATGTACGCTAAAGTAATTGTATGAATGTATTATTTTACTGTAATATGTATGTTTAAATAAATGATTTAACTAAAATTGTTTAAGTTTTAAATGAGTGTAATTATTTTATAAATGCGTACTAATATTTCTCATGTGATTTTCAGAGCCCTGTTGGTGAACTCGAGATTCAGTGATTTTCAGATGTGATTTTCAGAGCCCTGTTGGTGAACTGGAGATTCATGTGATTTTTAGATGTGATTTTCAGAGCCCTGTTGGTGAACTGGAGATTCATGTGATTTTCAGATGTGATTTTCTGAGCCCTGTTCGTGAACCTAGAGATTCATGTGATTTTCAGAATTGCAGCCTTGTTGATGAACTGAAGACTTGAAGCGAAAAGAATTACTTAGCTTAAACTATTGATTAGCTTGTATAGGTTATCCTTTAAGCTTGGATAGGTTATCATTTTATGACATTATCTTATAAGTGTGTATAGGAATTTGATCATTAATCTAGTGTCATTTTCAACTTATGTCTAAAGAGGCTTCTTCAAGTAGTTCCTTTCTACCTCCAGCTACATTTGAGTTATTATTTCCTAAATCAGTTGAAGAATTTGAAGAGTTAGTTAAAAATAAGATAGTTAAAGAAACTTTGCATGATCCTAATAGAACTTTACATTTACTTTCCACTGTTCCACCTAGCATTGAGAATAGTGAAGAACTTTTCCCACAAACTGTAGATAGAAACGTCGATAATTTTCAAGAAGATCCAATGAAACTGAAAGCATTAAAGATCAAGTAGTTAGTGAAAAACTTATCTCACCATCTTATTTTGACACTATAGCAAGATATAGGAACGCTTTGCCCTACGGACCTTAGGAAAAGTTATACTTGTTCTGCATAGTCACCCTGCGTGCGCTGTTAGCGAGACGACTAAATTGATCCGCCAGTCGTCAGAAATCGCTCCCACATTTGTATGGCCTATGAGAAAGCATGTAGCCAACAATTGGTACTAGAAAGTGAACAGAAAATATGTGATTATCAAACACAATTACCTTTGAGATTAAACTTAGGTAGAGGGGTGATGATAGACTATTTTGATCAAACAAAATTGAGTCCTAAAACCAAACTTCAAAAACAATGGAAACCTAAGAGTCATAATGAGAAAAGTAATGTATGTCAATTACATTCTATGAACACCAAGATTGTGACTAAATGTGAATGCTTGGATAATGATCAAACCTTTCTTAAACCTAAATCTATGAGTAACATTGATATTCAAACTACATTTAAGGATCAAGAAACATTGAATAAGTTTAAGAAAGAAGAAGATATAAGGATAAAAGATGATGAAAATGAACAATCAATTGATGGAAATAAAGACATACTGGAGGCTAAAACAGAACCTAAAGTCATAGAAAATGACAATAAATGTGACAAAAATAAAAATGATGAAAGAATAGTACAAACATCTGAAGATGAAAATCTTCAAATTCAATTAGAACATGACAAGAATATGGGAAAATGGGTACAAGAAGCCTTATGGAAGATTGAAAATAATATCAAAAACGCATCTAAAGTTAAGAAAAAGGAGAAGAATTTTAGAGAATAGTTTTATTGTGATGGAATTGTTTATTGAAGATAAAACTTTTCAAGTTTTGATATTGCTTGCTGCATATATGCCTGTTTTCCTAAAGAAGATGAACATATACCTAAATTGTTTTGTTTTATGAAGTTTTTTATGCTTGGAAAAGCTAGTTAAAAGCTTATGATAAAGTTTTGCATTATGAGTTGCTTAACCAATTAAAGAATACTAAAATATGAACAAAAAAAAGGAAGAAATCTATTATGATGAACAATTATGAAGAACATTATTATAATGAAATGATGAATATTTTGAACAAAGTGATTTTGTTTACAACAAATGTGATGGGTATATTACACTATGAACATTATGATTCTTTCCTAAAAAATTATGAACTTTGTTATCAAAGTTGAAAAATCTATTGTGAAACTTATGAATTTTGTTTAATAGGTTGAAAAATCTATTGTAAAAAATAAGAATGCATTATCTATGACAATTTTAACCACTATGACTTTCTTATGATGAATTTTTTGACATGATGAAGATGAATCTGATAGAATATATGAACTTATATTTGTAAGATAAATGATAATGAATATTACTTGTTTTGTATCTTCTACTTTATGAGTACTTACAGGAATTGACGATGAGTTATGAGATTGCAGGTTAAATGAAAATGAAGATTACTTGTTTTATAGTTTCAACTTTATTATTGCTTACAGGTCCTGAAGATGAATTGATCAAAGTAATTCAATATTTTATGCCAAAATTTCTGATGAACTTAAAGAGAGTTGAAGATGGAGTCAATATAGATCAAGTGAAAAAGTTCTAAACCTGATTTATGTTTAAATTTATTATGAAAGTTCATGCATTATCATAATTAGATATGTACATTCTTCAGAAAGGTTAAGAAACTTCTTAAAATTATGAAAAGTAGAATTTACACTGAAGTAGGAACATGCATGAAGGGAAGATAGGGATTAGAGACCTATGGCTGTCATATGAATAGTTGAAGGAACCCTTAACTTGCAACTCCTAGTAGAAGTAAACTTGTTTTATATAGGTAAGCTTCCTTAAATCTGACCCATTTTACTAAAGAGATCCTAGTTCTCGCTTTAGCTTACCTCTAGATCCTTTGCTCTGATTAGGGGTTAAGCCTTTCCCCTTCATAAAAAAAGTTGCGAAGAAAAATTGAAAGCAGTACATTAATGGTTGCTGCATATGAAAAGAGAGAAAATTAACAAAAAGAAACATTATGATGAAAAAAGAGACGAAAGAAAAAACAAATCATTTCAATGAATGAGTTGTGGTCTTGAAATCACTTCTGAATTGAAAAGCGGGCTATATAAGGCGGATGTATGCTAGAGGGGAATTAGTTTTTTGTATCTTAATGGTAAGTGGCTAGGAGATGAGGATAGAAGGCTTATATAACATATGCTTTACTTATGAACAGAGTTAATAGAAGAGTTAGTACGAACACTATTTGAATGACTTCTATAGTTTCTTTCTAAAACCTATTTTCCAACTCATGCATTGAACAAAAAGGTTGAAATTCAAGCTTACATAATTCTATAAGTTTTCTTTGTTATCTGAAGATGTACTAATGATAGAAGCATTTTTTATAGACTATTTGCATTTGATTCATGATTAATTTGCAAAAGAATTTGATATTGCCTTCTCTGATCTGCAGGTTTGGCGCATCCGGAGGAAGCATAGGTTTGGAGGGGGTGGATGTCGGAGAGATTTACTCTCCTCATTAGAAGACACCATCAAAGTCAAAGTGATCATAAGTGAGAATTATAGAAGCTCTTTGGATGACTAACTTCAATAAATGATTGCAGAATATCATGGAAGATTAGAATTGATAGCATAAAAACTTTGATCACTGTGCAATTAGAAAGAAGAGTTATGTCTGATCATAAGTGCACTACAAAAAGCCTTGTATGTTTGTTCAGTTATTCTATCAAAGAGAAGCCAAAGATCATAAAAAAGAAGAAGGCAGAGCTACTTTAGAACCTAATATGCTGTTCATAATGTTTGTTCAGCACTTTACAGTCATAGTTCCATGATGAAAGTTTTAATTCTCTATAGTTAGAGAAACTCCCAAAGTCAAAATATATCTATCTACTTTTCTTTTTATTAAACTAACGTAACAAGAAAAGCATAAAGGAGGTTCTACATGAAGGAAAAGGGGGGTCACTGTTATAAGGGACACACGCTGTTTTGGAATAGTGGAACTCACGGAGAAAGAAGCGGCAATTTTTCTTGGGAACCCTCACTTCTTGTTAATTATGGTATCCTCTTGGACAGCGTGTTGGAGTTCTACAGCTTCAACTGGGAGAAAAGTGCGAGTTAAAGGGACTGCTATTCATACAGAGATAGGGAGGTGGCGCCATCTAAGGAGGGGGGTCGTCTAAAGCTCCGGAGGAGACCAACTAGGAGTGGTCTGACAGATTGGGAGAGCGCTTTTATCTGAGGAGGAGTTGCTGCCGAGAGGGTCCAATTGATCGTCCATTTTTTTTTATGGAAATTAAGGCATGCAGAGCTTCAAAGGGGAGAGAGGAGGCAATATACGGAGGAAGAGCTGCTGGGTAAAGAGGCTCTTCAATACTTCTGATGGCAAACTTTCCTTCTGGGGGGCATATAGAGGAAGAAGGATCAGAGGAATAGAGGGGACGATACATGGCATGAATTATAGGATAGTGGACAAAAGATCTTCCGACAATCTTCGACGACAATTTGCGACGATAGTCTTTGCTGTTATGATCTTTTGAAAATGGCACTACATCTAGCATATCTAATGAATTCTGAGGATGCGCGTGACAATTTTGAGAGCAGTTGAAGGATCTGTGCATTAATTTTCTTAAGCATACTCTTTTTGTGTGCTACAGGCTGAAGCAGAAGACGTTTGGAGAACGACACTGATTAGCATATTGAAGCAGAGAGCTTACACAACAGACGTAGAAAGCAATTGATGATTTCTTCTGTGCTATGAAAGGAAGAAGTTAAATCTGACACTTAAGGGAGAGTACAATCCGGGAATAAACTGGCACTATTATGTTCAAAGGGTGCAAATAGACACCAAAACTTAATGATCTGAGATCGCTGAGGATTCCGAACAACACCATGGTCATAGGATTATTCAGTGGCAAATTTATGTAATGATGCACTGTGAGATCGTACTACACTGCCGCAGAGATGATTGTAGCTGAACAAAGACAGTCGACGCTTTATTCCAGGAATACGATGCGCACATGTATATAAGAGTGACACAAAAGAAATGACTTTGAGGTTTTGCAATCTGCATTATCATCCGCAGCATCACAATAATGGTAGATTTTGTTTTGTTCAATCTAACTTTAATTATATTTCAATTCTGCTGTTAGTTCTGTTGAATATTTCCGCTCACCAGAGCGATTACTTTCATATTGGAAACCTTTTGTTATGTTATCATTAGGTGGAATGAAAGGTCTTTTATAATTCATAGTGCTGATAGATAGTTAGATTTCTTTCGCCTCTTATACTCAAAGTTCATGTTATACCATCATACCAGGGTACTGTTTCCCTTCGTCAACTTCTGGACTCCGACAAGAAAAGATGACTGATTGTTGTAGATATTGTTTTTTTTTTTAACTTGTTTTCATATAAATTGAAACATAAATTTGGTTAAGGTAATATTTAAACCAAAGCACAGGTATTGAAATCTATAGTTCTGATCTACTGGGTGTCGGACAGTGACACTCTTAACTCTGATCCTCAATTGTTTTGGGAGTTGACAACAGCCATATCTACCTATATCATGAATTCGTTACGGTTTATTGATTTTGTCAATATAAATTGACAAGTTTTGTTGAATGAAATTTTGTCTATTATGAGTTTTCATACACCGTTTCTGTCAATACTTTATTAGCTTTGTAATATCTAAACCAGAATTCAAATGCAAACAGTGATCTTCGGAGGTGGAGAAGGTTATCGACTTACGTGGTTCTCAAGGACATTCTATAAAGAAATGTGGCAGTTTTTGAATATAATATTAAAACTAAGCAGTTCACTATGTGCGATGATAGTGAATATATATAAGCCAACAGTTCACTATGTGTGATGATAGTGAATATATATAAGCCAACTTGAGGTTCAAGTTTGATGCACTTTTGAATTCTCGATAAACAGCACAAAAGTGCCGAATTCCATATTTTGTTCTGTTAGGAAAATGTTTACAACACATCTTGATGTTAACTTCCGAATGGTTACAATGATCTTCTAGAACCATTAAACCATTTCACTTATCCTCTGAGGAATCTAGAGATTAGTATCTGTTTAATATGGTGACTCATGACCGTGAAAAATTAGTCATCAAACAAGTCTATGTGTCACTTTAAAGATAAATAGCTACTGAATGCGACTGGCGTCACTTTGATTTGCTGGATTAATTGACCAAGTTTGATTTATGATTTACAAGAGTTTGGAAGTTTTCCAAGGGCTATTAATGTTAATACAAGCGTGAATTGTGGAACTGATTATTTCTTTCTAAGTTCACATCTATTTTATGAGTTGTCACTGTACCTGAGTTTGCTCTAAGCACCCGGCATGCGCCGTATATCTGGCGGTTGATCTGATCCACCAGTCGTCAGAAATCACTCCCACATTTGAACCCGACGTGAACAACGGCATAGTGGGACAGGTATAACAACTTTTTCATGCTTTAGCTTAAGGGGGGGGGGTATAAGAACAAAGAAACTTGCATCACGCTTGAATGAAGATTTGTTCTAGATGAAGTAATCACTTAGAGTGAACCATAGTGTTACAATATTTAATATGATTTCCTATCCTTCTAAAATTCCATAAGCATTTATGGACTCTAGATAATTATTCTTGTTCAAGGATAAATATGGGATACCAAAAAGTCATGCGTTATGAATTTTGTATCAAAGCAACTACCCGAATAGCTTTTTTGGACTTGATTCCCTATTTCCTAGATCATAGGAAAAGTGTATAAAGGCTCTAAAGAATGTTCATAATATGTTTGATAAATATACAATCAATTCAACATCTTCTTGCTTGTTCCTCACTTCCTTGCATCATCATCTCCAAAGTCTACTAACTTGTAAACGTTTTCTTCTCACTCCTCATATATTGAATGCTTATGAATAATGACTCATTGGAATCTATTAGTGTCTGTTTTATGTGTTTTTAGCATTTGGTCTCATAGATTGTGAGATATTTACATCAATTGGACATTAAAACAACATTTCTAAATGGTGACTTGCATGAAGAAGTGTATGTTTTTCAACCCCATGGCTTTGTGCAGAAAGGGCATGAAAACCAAGTGTGCAGGTTAAAGAAGGCATTAAATGGTCTAACGATGGGAAATAACTTCACGTGTGGTTGTAGAATCCACTCTGAACTGACAAGAGGCTCTCCATGGCTGGTCGGAACCCGTGATAAATTGTCTGTGTGATATAATTCTTCCGATCCTTATCTTGTTCACTCCATTTCAACATGATAGAGTGTCCAAACTGTATGGAGCAAAGCTTTCATATACCTACACGCATTGCTTTGCCAGCTGCATCCATCATCGGAGCTCCATCTTGGATACTATACACCTTGGAGTCATCATGGTCATGAGCACCCCAAGGTGTACGTTTGCAGACTCTTGATATATCGGGATCACCACTTGTTGATGTTAAGGTTAGAATTGATTACATATGGATTTGTTGTGAATAATAGCTATTGAAAGCTATATACCACCATCCTCTAAGAGGAATTTAGTCAATTCATATCAAGCGAAGGGAAGTAAGCTTTAGAAATTGCATATTCCAACCAAAATAGTAAATTGTTCTTGTAGTTTCTTATGTGCAAGTTATTTGTTTTGGATAAAAAATTTCTCAATGGATTTCCAAAGCACATAGGGTGTTTTATTGTATCAAACATGAAGCTTATAATGTGTATAAAAGTCTCCAATAGAAAAAGGGTAAGTCATCTGCTAGTTAGCTAGACCGAATTTCAACATCTTTAATCAAAGATTTCTACTAATCTCACTTCTCCAAGTACTTTCACTGAACATTGGATGGTGGAGCATTCAAACTTGAATGAAGCTCTCAAACACATTTCCATCTCTAAAATGCCTAGAACCAAGGTTCGATCGACCCTACAGCACACAAAATGAAGCTTAGAGGATCAAAAAGTAAGGTGAAGAAGTGTGCTAACTACTCCACAGGATCGGAAAAAGGAGATCCACAAGTTTTTATTCTCCACATCTAGGTCTTATTACAAAATTTCGGAAAGTATTGAAAATGAGCCTACAAAGACATGATGGTCATTGGAAACAAGTGGGTATATAACATAATGAAGAATTCAGATGCTAAGTATCCTATGTATAGAGCAAGACTTAGAGCTGAAGGCTTTGCTCAAACATATTGAGTGGAATGCGAAGAAACATTTAGCTATGTGGGAAAGATGACTACCATAAGAAAAATCATTCCAATACCAGCTAGCAAGCATTAAAGTTGTATCAGCTCAATGTGAAGAATACTTTCTTAAATGGAGAGCTAAGGGAGATGGTATAGATGGACTAACCATTAGGGTTTGAAGATAAAAGCAAAGGTGATTACGATTGTAGTTTAAATGGTCTAAAGCATCCTAAGGGCACGGAATCACATGCTTGTAGAATACTTGATGAGTTCTAGATACAAACAAGGCAAAGGTTAATCATCATTATTCTACAAATGAAAACTTGAAAAATCTCTCTAATTGTGTGTTTGTATGTAGATGACTTGATTATGATAATGAAGAAGGCATCAAGGACATGAAGAAGTAACTTGGAAAGGATTTCAAGATCTCAAATCTTGGATATCTAAGATGTTTTCTAAGTGTTGAAGTTGTACACAAAGATAATGGTATTTGGATCATGTAGATGAAATAAATATTGTTTGTATTGAAGAAGGATGGAACTACAAGCTCCAAACCATTCAGCAACCTAATGTAATTCAATATGAAATTCACTTCAATGGAAGGTAATGAGTTTCAAGATGCATTATAATATAGATCTATAGCGGGGTCTTTGAATTATGCCAATATCAAAAGGCATAACTTAGAATATACTATTGATGTGCTATCTCAATTAATGCACACAACTAGAATTGCTCACTTACTTGCAACTAAGAGAGCACTCATATATCTCAAAGGTACCTTGAACAAGAATCTTTTCTATTGTTTTGAAGATGATTTGTAGGTAAAAGCATATGCAGATGCTAATTGGGCTTGATCTAGAAAAGATAGGATGCTATGAAAGAAGGTCATTCCATGCATGGCAGAGAAGCAACCTAGAAAATTTCATTGTCTTCAAATAGAAGCTGAGTGAGCATTAGCACAACTTACATGTGAGCTTATGAGTTTTAAGAAGCTTATGGTTGAAATAAAGTTGGAGGTCAATCAATTTCCCATAATGTGTGAAAAGATGAGTAGTGTGTACCTATCTACCAATCCTATGTTCCATGCTAGAAGCAAGCAAATAGAGGTACATTATCACAACATCAGAGAGGAGGTTCTGACAAGGGAGCTACAAGGCCAAAACATAAGTACCAAGGATCAATGTGCTTATGTTCACCAACACATTGGAATCAATCAAGATTATGGTTTAAAAGAGGCGATGGAATGACATATGAAACTTGGAGTTGAGAAGATCTTCCCAGTGCTATCAATTTAGGATTTTAAATAAGCTAGTAGGACTCTTGCTAAGTAGGCAATCTAATTGATTGAGCATTTTCTCCATTTTTTGAGTAGCCATAGCTCACAATCTATTTTGTTTGTTAAGGATCTAGTTATCTCTAGGCTGTGAGCGTATTTCCCTCTTCATATGGTATCCATTTTTTTGTAATTTTTGGGTTGTGATAAAACTATTATATTACTCTAACGTTTTTCATCAAGCTTAAGTCTACAATGTGCATTTTCTGAGAGAAATAATGATAGGAGGGAGCAATGGTCTTTGTGTGCATATCTAATCAAGGTAGTAATAGCCTCTCCTAAAGGCATTGATTCTTAGATTAGAAGCAAGTATTTTGTGTCAAATAACTTGCATTATAAAGGTGTCATAGAGTACATTGAGTGACTAAAATCTCTAGGTCTTATTCCATAGCAACTCAGAGAACCATGCAATTGGTTGATTAGAGGTATTTGTGAACATACCTATGAGGCCATTCATGCTTGAAGTTGCATTAGGAAAGTGTTGATTCTCCCATTATAATACAATATATAAATAAAAATAAAGTTTCTCCTTAATCATAGACTAGTTTGAATGATCCTTGTCTCACCCAAAATCCACATTTGACTTTATAATGTTAATATAAAAAAAACCACTTAAAAATGAATAGAATGTGAGACATTAGAAGAAAATATAATTCCAATTAAGAAAGTTACTAGATTAAAGAATTTTATATGTTTTATTTTTCAAAAATAATATTTCAAGAAGTTTCTTGTTTCAAATCTCTTACTTTCATCTTTACTTTCTAGTGTAGAGAGCATAATCAAAAAAATCTCATATATAGTCCAAATAGGTTACAATAGAACATATCGTAGATATTTTCATGAGACTTTTGGATTTCTCTACTTAGAAAGAATAATATTATTTAGTTATTTTGACAATGGAAGCACATATTTTCAAGTAGATGTACATGTTAGATATTATCATGAGACTTTTGGTGTCTCTTTAGATATAAAGAATAATAGTATTCATTTCATTGGCTGATGGAAGGGAAATGTCTCACATAGATCTACTGTAGCATTTTTTGAATTCTAAGAGCTAGAAACAAGTTTGATAGAGAAAGGAAATGAATAAGTGTTTATAAATCACTCAAATCTTGCTATGGTTTTACGAAAAGGGTTATATGGGATAATTCTTTATGTCTACTTATGTAATTGTTATTTTTCTTGGACTTTATTGTAAATAATCAATATGAATAATAAAGAAGCTGAAGATTCAAACATAAATTTTTATCTTTATATGCGAGACATTATTCGTAAGAGACCTGATGCTTCCTTATACGGTTAAGATGTTTAGGAATCATAAAGATCTTTTGTTATTGTAGTACAAGCATGTGAACAGTTCCCTGAAAAAGTGCCTTATGTTGGACTTTGAATGTATTCCAACAAATCCATATGAACAAAACAAAAAAATAAAGATGATGCAATATGTTTATAGCAACCTTAACAGTAAAACCATGTACATAAATTTTGCTAGGATTCTTATCTATATTACAATTATCAATGGGCATACGTATTAGAATTGGTTTTCCAAAGCCATTTCTCTAAGAGAACTAAAACACGACGAAGGAACGCTACAACAAGAGTTCTTAGATATTACCTTTCACGCATATGGAGTTGAAGGAGAAGTGCATGGATATTTTTCATTACTTCACCTACTCTTCATATGTGGATATTTTTTAGTCTTTTTAGTGCTTAAATATGATCGATTGTGCGAAAGATAAAAAGAAAAACCCAAGCTTTCATTCAAGGCGTAGTGTTAGAGGTGATTCTTGGTAAAAATATGAAATTGGAAGAAATTATGCTTACAACCACAAGAACTACCCTAAACGTAGAATAACTTGGTAAATGTCATTTAATATGACTATATTAATAAGTTATTCAAAGATTTCTTTAATAGAAAATGAATAGAAGTCTCAATAGACAACTCTATTATAGAAATTGGATTATATTCTACACTTGAATGTCCAAATAGAAGGATAAACATGCAAATCATCTTGTTAATGAAGCATATCCGCTAACTTGCGTTGATGCAATGTATGATATTTTTTAACCATTCTTCTCGAAGCTTCTACTATCTCTTCACTAGATTCACAACTAGCATATTTATGTGTTTCAATCCAAAAATAAGAATCCTAGAATGACATGAAAATTAAAAAAAAGGGTAGTGGTTTCCAGAGAGAAGAGAGAATCAAACATAGCACCCTCTTGTGGAGCGCAAGAAATTAACCCTCCTTTAGCAAATCCCCCATCACAGAAACTAGGCCAATATGAAAGTGGCTAGAATTTGTGGAGCTACACCATGGTGTAAGAGATGTCACTAGGGGATGGAGTATCTCTCTCATGTCTTCTATTCGTATCTCACAAGCAAAATCTTATGCAGGAGAGTTCATGCCTCTCTTAGGCTATCAAGTCTGATAAATTGGAAACAAGCTTTATTCGAAGTGAATCAAAGTGGAAAATCCTGAAGGAGAGATGTAAAACTAACTTTGCTAGCTCACACTTGGAATGGTCCATAGATTTTTCCCTTAACCTTTTGGCCAAAAGATTATAAACTACAAGATGGCACCCATGTAGTATCAACTTCAATCTCCCTCACACTCTTAATCACAACCTAACTCATAATCTCTTTCAAAATTAAATATTTTGGATGAGGGCATGCTCTTGTATGGTGCAACAAGTCCATACCTTCTTCTGGATTTAGTTTGATCATTCGCAATGAAGAAGGTACCAAAAATAATAAGTATCACTCTATCTAAATGTTGCATGTCAAACTCCCATAAAGCACGTGTTCTAGTTATCTATTGCTTTCTAGTGGCACATGTCAAAAGTAGGACAGCAAGCACGGGTAGGACACATGAGAAAGTTTAAGTTGCTTCTTTAACAAAAACTTAGACCATTGAGGGTTCACCTTAAGAAATATAATATGCTATTGTTGTAGTTCAAGTCGTTTTTTCTTCACATCATAGAATCTCTTTTCTCTTTTTTCTTGAGATTATTTTATGTGTTTTTTAGTTCTTCCAACTGTTTTATCCATATTCTCAAGAATCTGTTTAAATGCTTCTACTTTATTGAAAGAGTTAGAAAAGAAAGGTGGAGGTAAACAATCATAACCATACATAGCTTCAAACGGAGTCAGTTTTTTATGTATCCATGCTATGTATTGTTTTATGCAAACTCAAGTACGGGAAAATAATCAATCATATTTTCATTTTTTTCATTCTCATTCATATGCAACAAATCTTCAAGTACTCAATTAACATTTTCAATTTCTTCGCGAGTCTTTGATTGAAAGCTGTACTCATACAAAGTTAAGTACCAATTGCTTCAAATGTTTCTTTCCAAGTTTGATGTGATCTTAGAATCTCTATCAAGAAATATGTTGTTGGGAATCGCATGTAATTGAAAGCTTTTTTTTACAAACAATTATGTAATTAGTCTTTTTGATAGGCAAGAAGTGTGCGCTTTTGAGTAAGTGGATCAAGAACTACAAATATAATATCAAGTAACGGCGATCTTTCCCATGTGGTGATTGTTCAATTGGGGATTAAGAAACCGTGATATTCTTAGTACAGTGGGGGGGAAAACGCCATATTCTTAACATGACATTGTCCATATTTTGAGGATGATGACCAAGCTTGACATAAGAGCAATGCGGTTGTATTGTACCGATTCCCTTAGTTTTTATCTGTAAACTTCAATGGTGTGATTCAGCCGCGTGCATAACCTCACCATGTACCTCAGATAGAGTTCTAAGCTAACATTAACGCGCGCGCACACACACATACACAATCGCTCACACAGAGACGAACAATCATACACAGAGACTATGACGGCGGCTGCTTTTTCTTCCTATCCATTTCTATAATCTCGTATGGTCAAATGACGGTTGTGCCTTCGTTTTCCTTAGACATTATTTTGTCCTCTATGTGTTCATATGAGCACATGTTTCATCATATGTGTGCATTATTATTCCTCGTATGTGATTGTTCTCTCTCTCTCTCTCTCTCTCTCTCTCTCTCTCTCTCTCTCTCTCTCTCTGCCCCCCCCCCCCCCCCCGCCCCCCCATGAAAGAACAGAGATGATCGAAGACTGTAATAACCGTTGCAATGATGCCACCATGAGGGTATGATGTTAAGTGGAAGTAGGACCTTCCATGCCACGGAATATCTTCAACAGTTGTTTCGATGGCTGCATAGTCCTGAAAGCTACTAGTTGATGTCTTTGTGATATCCACGTATAATATTTAGTTTTGTCTTTTTTTATGTTCCGTTCCAAACACACCAGAAAGAAAGAGAAATAGATGTAGCTGCAGTAAGACAAGTGGAGTCATGTATGATCAGTGCTACCCAAAGTCAAGACAAAGGCGTTGCATGTTCTATTATCTATAACAAGTAGAGCATCTCACGTTGTTTCCCAACAGTGGCAAGTGAGATCTACATGAGTTGCATGTGCATTTGCTTTTGCTTTTTGTTGCCAGATCTCCTATTAAGGCTCTCTTTCTCTGATGCAAAATAAGCAATCGAGAGCCTAAACAAGTAGGATATGATAGAAAAGCATCTACTTTGCTATCTCGCAAAGTCTGCATCTGGGATATTTATTGCCTCCTCTATATCAGCCCTCTCATCAACAAGTGCATCATGTAACCAAAATGCATCTAGTTTGTGAATGATACAAATGATAGCATTTGCTTTCAGAACTAAACCCAAAAGAAACCATTTGACTTAGAGATTCAACATGAGCTTTGAGAAAAATTTAGGGGAAAATAATAAGTTTCTAACAAACCAAAGTAAGTTCATTTTTCAAACTAATCTTCTTGGATTTGGTTGAAGTGGAGTAAAGTCTTTCTAGCATTTCCATATATTCATGGAGGTCACTAAATCTCTTATATGCCCTATCAGCACATTGCTAATGTGTTGCGATAATATGAGAATGACTCTCTTAGCTCTCTTGTTTGACTCCTTTAAACTCTTTAATTGATGACAAGTTGGATTCTCATCGTATCTAATCCTACCATATGTGCCACTAATGAAAGCGCATAATCCATTCACCATTAGATAGCTAGATATTCGAGATCTCCATTGGCTCATAAGTGTTTTTTATCACAGTTCTTGATTTGAGTTCTATACTTTGACATGTTGTAATCTCAACGCACTCTCTAGATCCAGTGATGCAAAGAGAAGTGAGAAAAAACAATAGATTTTACTTCAGAAGTTCAAGTACCAATCACATGCAATCGATGCTCTCCTTTTCGAGTAGTAGAATCCCTTTGCTTGGCTGTGTGCTCTTGAACTTGATCAAATACCTCTCCTTCCTTCTAACTCCTTCAATGTATTTTCTCGGTCCTCCTTGAATGCCTTTGTATGTTGAAATTATTTGATATCACATATGGGAGAATATACAACTTCCCTATGTATTATTAAATTATGGTCTGCCTCACAAACACACTCACACAACCTCTCTTTACACAAATGAATGCTTTACTGATACTCTTAAGGGCTGAACCCAAGAACTTTTGTACACACAATCTAAAATCTAACACCTTGCTAATGCAAGTTATTTCACTCAAAACCCTCACTATTAATGTGAGAAGCAATGGCTCCAAGACAAGCTAGTTCATGCCTTCACAAGGCATACACCAAACAACTAAGAATCGCCTTATCCTCAATAGAAACTGGATAAATATTATTAGCAGAATTTACTTGTGCTAATGTAGCTCAAGAAGCTTATGGTTGAACTCAATTTACAAATTAATAAATTTTCAATCCTGTGTGAAAACAGGAGTAATGTGTACCTATCTACAAATTCTAGGTTCGACGCAACCACTACTTGTGCTAATCTGGCTCAAGAAACTTATGGTTAAACTCAATTTACAAATTAATAAGTTTTTAATCATGTGTGAAAATATGAGTAGTGTGTACCTATCTACTAGGTTCTAGAGAAACACAACCACTAAGTTCTCGCTTTGTATGCATTTCGCAAGGAGTTCGATAGAGTCTTCCCCATTAGAACGTCTATATGAGAAACATAAACTATAAACGTACCCTTGTAACCCAACTTTGAGTATAAACAATGCACACCCAATATAACATTTGCAAAACGCTATTGATGGATGGCCGTAATTTCATACATCCATCCCATGTTTGGATCATGAGGTATTTGGATTTTCTTCTCTATGGCTTTTCCTATAGATCAAGAAAGTCAACTTCAATCCAATATTTCCCATTCAAGACCCTAATCATGATTCTTATTTGTTTTTGAAGAAGACTTCAATAGACATAGATGTGAGCCTCATTGTGTGTGAGTATTCCTTCTACGTCTGTTATAAAGATGGCCTACATATACATAAGTCACACCATACCAAGATACTTCTTTCCACGACTATAATAATAATACTTATTATTTTTTAATTATTATTTCTATTTAAATACAATTAATTAAGAGATAGAAAATGGTAAAAGAGTAAAGAAGGTAGAAGAAGTATGTCAAAAGAGGACGTTTTTATGCTAGGCTTAAAGGAAATCCTTGGGGCTGAAGGCAGCCACCTTAAAATGTACCTTCGTCCATATAGTTAGCATATTTAGGATCAGATACGTTCATATCATAGACTGTGACTCAAAAATATCTTGAAGTATTGGGCATCATAACGGAACAAGACTCCACTATTCCCGACAAAAAAAATGAGTGAACCTCCATCGTTGAAAATGTTATTTTTTTGTGGTTTTTTATTTAGGTATTCAAATCAGCTATGATAGAATTTTTTTGCCCTCATATCGTTCCCTCTCAATTAGAATAAAGAAAATTCCGCTTTACCTTTTGTAAGGTTAGCCTTGATGACGGATCCAGAATGCTACCTCTTACAATTTCTCTTTACCTTATGAGACCTTGAATTCAAATATCTCTAGGTATGTTGAATAGAACTATCTACAAGAACTATTTTTCTGTTTAGACAATTCTAATTTTCTTTCTAGTTAATTCTATTTGTCCTAAATGCTCTCTTTTATACCTAGTGCAACTCAAATATATCTTCCTCTGAGTTTCCCGTCGTTATAATAAGTTTAAATATTTCCTCTCCTTTTCTTGACTCATTTCTGGCCTTAATGTAACTCTAAAAAAGAGGATACCTAAGTAGCCTTACTATAACTACACACCGAGATTGTATATTTTGTAAAAATTTATGTATGCATATGATGAACACGAGAGGTTATTGAAACAAATTATGTGATGATCAGGCCTAATATAATAATACATGAATTAGATATATGAATAACTAAAAACTACCTATCAACGTAAACACAAACATCGGCTTTACTATTTTATTAAGTCCTGAGCTATGCCCATCAAAAGGGACATGTACATGCGAGGAATGTTCTCTCTTAAGTTAGGGATCTACTTCCTTTATGATAAGAACTTGCAATCGAAATTGAAGGACGTGGGCAAATGTCAAATGATCGTTCAATGTATGTATGTAGTATACCCACACAGAAACACAAACACACACACACACACACATATATACATATATATATATATATATATATATATATATATATATATATATATATATATATATATATATATATATATATATATATATATTATTTATTTATTTATTTATTTATTTATTTATAGTGTGTGTGTGTGCGCGTTTCTGTGTGTGTAAACATTTGGTTCAGAAAAAAAAATGATTTCTCTGTCTTCTTGTTTAGATGTCTCGTGTGTCAATTCATGCCATTCAGTAGAACCAGGAAAAAGAAATTAGAAAGCTTTGAGTATCAAGAAGACAAAACGGAGTTAGTTCTATCATATGGGAGCATAAGATAATCTCTAGGCTTGGAAATACATGGTTTGTGTGCTCCATTAATATTTGCACGCAACCATGGATGATACTTTGGTTTTTTGTTAGGATCGTGTAAAAGTACTTCTTTCGATGATGATGATGATGACGATGAGTATTATTATTATTTATTATTATTATTATTATGAAAAATTAATTTATTATTATTATTATTTAATTACTGTATATCGAGAGATAAAAAGTGCTGGAGTAGAAAAGAATGTAGAAGAACTATGTCAAGAAATGTATTTATGTTAAGCTGAAAGGTAATCATTTGGGTTCAATGAAGTCACCTAAAAATGCACTTTCGTCCATAGAGGTAGAGTAGAGAGGATTAGCCATGTCCATTTCTTAAAAACTGTGCATCAAAAATATTATGAAGTATTTGGACTAATAATAAAGCAAGACTTTACTATTCATTCAAAAAAAAATTCGCAAATGAATCCTCATAGTTGAGCTTGTTGTTTGTATTGTAAATTTTTATTTTGGCATTGAAATCAGCTATGATAAAGACAGTTTTCCTTCATATGCTCTCTCTCCATTATGAGTAAGAGAATTTCGCTTTAGCTTTTGTAAGATAAAGTTGAACTATGTGTATGTAGCCTTGGTGAGGGATGCAGAATGCTACCTCTTGTAACTTCTCTATACCTTATGAGATATTGAATTAAAATTTCTCTAAGTATCTTTGAAGTGGGATCCCATAATCTATCTCTTTTAGCTAGTGCAACTCAAATGTATTCTCACCTAAGTTTTACGTTGTCACTTTGGGACAATGGTAAGCACAAATCTAAGGAGATCCACCTCATGATTGTGAACGTGCAGAGAAGTGAGCGTGATATGATGACCATGAGCAAGTGAATACACAAGCGCATGAGTGAAAAGCACACTAACATGCACACACACATGCATATACAAGGTAATACAAAGAGAGAGATCGATCGAATCTTTGATGTACTAAGAGAAGTTTACAATGCTCAATTTTTGGTTCACTCTCCTAGGGTCCTCAAAAATGAATCATCTAGATCTTTTAATAGGTTTTTGATTAGCTTTGGCCCTAATCAAACCAAGTGTGTATCCTAGTTAAAAATTAGGGTCTTTGGCACATTTGAAGGCTCAAATGGGCTCAAAAAATATGAAATTTGAGATAATGTTTGTTCTAATACTCCTCAAGCTCGAGGACTCCTCCACTTGAAGAAAATAGAGTCTCTTCTCCAAAAAAGGAGATTTATAATAGAATGTAGTAATGACAACCACAGTTTGTTGTATATTGGATGTGGAAAACATGGTTGACCTACTCACCACATTGTCATTGGCTTCCTTTTTTGCTTGGACCTCCTTTGACCTTCTCTTTGACTTTGCTCTCTAAGGCTCCCTTGCCTCATGCTTCCTCGGTGTGTTAAGCCTCCTTGATGGGTAACATGAATTCTTATAATAGCTTGAAATATTTTCACTCCTTTTGATTAACTTGAAGAAATGATGTACCTTTGGAAAGTTATTGACCTCCTAGCACTACTTCTTGTCAGAGGCAAATGCAAAAGAAGTGCAATAGTCTACGAGCTTTACTTGAGATTTACTTAGGATTATAGGTACTTAGATTGTAATTCTTAAAAGTTTCTAAAGCACATAATAGCATTTCAATTACACTGTCTTAGAAAAGTAAGGAGATGTTCCCAGAGAAGCTATTAGAGTAGGGTCTACTCTAGGAAATGATGATCATCCGCTAATGATGAACACATAAAGATATAAGTTAGAGGTCTACTTGCTCGAGGCTAAGCACATATAATGGAAACCGAGGCACCTCGTGATAAGATCTTCAAATGGCGTTTCTCTCATTTTGAATACCAATTTTGCGGTCATTCCCCGAATTTAAGATCTAGCTTTTGGTTCTCAACTAATTAATTGAGTGCAGCCTTTTTGGTATGACATTTTGGTTGTTAAGACACCTGATCTCTAGGCTCTCTATAATTGGATTATGTTGGCATTTGAAGAATCTTCGTAAGAGGTTAGATAAAGGGATGGATTCCAAGAATAATAATTTGACACATGAACAAGCAGAAGTTTATTCTACATCCGTCACTTGCTCTAGGTATGTTAGGGATTCTACTAGAAAGGAGAGACGCAAATAAGAACTTGGTGATCGGCCATGGGGATGAAGAGAGATTAATTATGTGTCATTAAAAAAAAAATCCAATTATTTGTGGTTGCGCTTAATTCACTAGATATTTGTGACACACAAAAGAATCCTTGCTTTCTCTTTTCTTTCCCTCCATTCTCAACCACCTCAGCTGAATTCTCATATTTCCAGTGTACTGATGGAACACAGCTGGTCCGAAGGCTCATAGTAACATCTTTATTTGCGCTCCTCTGTCGTAATATCACACTCGACCTACCTTGGTTTCACGTGTGAAGTGATCGTTGTTTCCAATGATATGCATAAGAAGAGTTAGTTCCGTGATATAGATGAAGAGTTCACAAAGGAATTATGAATACTTCTATTCCACAGCTGGTTGGACGGCTTATAGTCACATCCTCATTTCAGACCCTCTCTCTCGTCGCACTCGGCCTTTCTTGCTGTCGCGTGTGAAGTGATATTAGCGTTTAATGATAGAAATAAGGAGAGTAGGTTTCAACTTTCGTGATACAGATGAAGAGTT
This sequence comes from Ceratopteris richardii, assembly GCA_020310875.1. Lineage (NCBI taxonomy): Eukaryota > Viridiplantae > Streptophyta > Polypodiopsida > Polypodiales > Pteridaceae > Ceratopteris > Ceratopteris richardii. The sequence goes on along the minus strand of CM035426.1, from coordinate 108,186,637 downwards.
CAGAAAGAGATTATGATTCCTTCTATTTCGACGTTGCATGATCGCGCACATTTTACAACATGTTCCGGAACTTGACATTCAACATGTAGAAGTCCTGTAGAGTCATAGGAGAGACCAGCGAGCGTTGGACACACGCTTGCGCAAGGCGAGCGCATGAATGTCTGTTGGGCACACAGAGCAGCAGCCACACACGAGTCACGGCGCCGTGCTTTTCATCGCTTTGCGTCAAGAGAAGGTAAAGAGGGTAACTAACTACGCTTTCCACGCGCGGCTTCACAACCAAACAAGGTTGATCTTATATAATAGTACGGAAAGGACTAGAATTCTTACTAGGATAGTGCGGCTGAGACTCAATTGTGATGATCTTCAGAGACTTCTCAGGTTAGGTTCACAGAGCCCGACGGCATGCTTTGCTTGTTGAAATGTCAACATTCCATTTTAAAAAAACATTGCAAGAATTTCGGATCTACCATTTTTTGAGATGGGCTGCCCCCTTGGAACAACTTTGTACCATTCTGACAATAATTTATGATTGGTTATCTATTCCATATATTTTTCTTTTTTGACGTGCTTATGCCGCTCTTTGTCAATTAGAGATGACGGCACTCATTCCTAATGGCTGAAAGTGTGCCACCTTATCTCATGAACACAGTCTCAGTATGAGCCTCTCGGTTGGAAGCAATTTCCTCTCCGAGAGATGGTTGGTTGCACAATTGTCTTCGGGAATGCGATTGGAAGCGAAACACTCGGGAAAATTTGAAAGCAAAGATGAGCTCTCAACTTTGGCGATTTCTATGAGTGGTCCATACAGAAGCCCCAATGGCGACAAAATGGATTTAATTGAATGAGCCCCATTAAAAAGTAAGTTGCTTTTGTTATAATACACGAAATCCTCGAAAGTAAATGGATCGTTCATGAAGGCCTGAATGAGGCTCTTTTCTAGTCGTCCCTAACACTTTTGTACATTGATCCTTTTAATTTAGAGTCTTTGTGCTAAAAAAAATGCGACAAACTTAAAATGCATCTCGATAAAGAGAATATTAAGCTTGAATATTATAATGATACAACCTTTCATATACAACATCAAGTGAATGATTGACTGAAAGTGATCCCGTGTTCATCACTATATTTTGGGCCCTGAAGTATGTAAGATCATTTTTAGGGGTTCCCTTTTTTTTTAATGGAGGTTCGGCGAATTCCCACTCCCCCGAGCTTTGACATTGAAAGAGCATTGTATAAATGAAAGGGCATAGTACCATCGAGACCCCGAAACTAGGGGTTCTTTTCATTGACTGAAATTGATCACTACAGTTATGCATAGACCCCGAAACATCAACCATGGAGATACGACATTAAGATCAACCACTTTTTTAAGCCCTTAAAATCATATGTTTCCAACATAGTAGCTTATCGTACAGAAATCTTCTGAGTATTGTTTTATATCTAGTTTTAGCTTTTTCCTTTTCACTTATGTTATTCCATTATCTCTCATTAACAACTATTTCAAGGAAACGCATTGTAATTGAAAATAGGTTGAGCTGTTTCATGCTTTGTTTTCGTTTATCTCCCATGGTGAATTTCTGGCATGTTCCTTTTACTTTCTCAATAGGTGAAACAGAAACCTTTTTAATTACTATGTAGAAACCTTATAGATTATGAGATAACCTTAGAAAACCATGTAATTTTTCGACGCTATATTTTGAAAATGAATTAACTCAAAATAATCTTGAATTTATCTATACCTAAATAAGATCATTTATGGAAATTAAATGTGAGTTAATATCTATATTCGCTTCCAAATATTTCATAGTTACATTGAAAGCGACTACCCCTACTTATTGATTTAACGAAAAGTTGTATCACAAGTTGAGGAGCATCTTATGCTCCGCTAATCATCACTAGACGAATCTTCATGCTTTGTAATGTGCATTGAACCTTAAATAATTAAAATACCTTGGTTTAGTGAATTCAACATAATGTTAATATAGTATAAATAGGTTGGAATCGTAATGGCAGACTTCTATTTAAGTTATTAAGGTTCTCTTATAAATACAAGACCATAAATAAATGGTATAATTTTTAAGTTCCTTTTCTTGAAATTTATTTTAATTAGGACTACATCACCTTTATAAAAGTTCAAATACTACAAGAAATGGATATCATATGAATAGGAAGTCTACTAAACACTCAAAGCTAATGAGCTCCTTAACAAACAAAATAGAATATGAGATACGGCTACTCAAAGTATGGAGAAAATGCTAAAGCAATTAGAGGGCTTGCTATGCAAGGGGCCAACTATCTTACTCAAAATCCTAAAGTGAAAACACATGTGCGATCATCTCGATTGGAAAGCACATGATGTGTTTATATGACTTGGAAAAGATTCCCTAAATGATATGATGCTCTTTTCCTATGAAATATGGTTCATCACACCTAATTGTGATGGGTGATTGATTGAGACTAATGAGGAGGACTAAAATTAAACTTTGGATGCACGACTATTGGTGATTGGTTCGTTGCTTCATAATGCTCCACGTGTCATCAGTTGGGTCATATGCTCTTAATTTTGAAGCTTGATTTTCAAAACTCCCCCTTGAGCTTCAACCTTCAATTCTTCAACCTATCTCCATCCTCCCAATGCCTATTTTGAACCTCATTCGCTTGGTTTAGTCAATGCCTTGGTGAACATGTCAGCACATTGACCCTTGGTACTTATGTGTTGGAATTAAACCTCCTTACTAAACACCTTCTTTCTTATGTTTGTAATATATATATATATATATATATATATATATATGCTTGCTCATAGCATGGAACATTTGCTTGGAAAATAGGTACACACTAGTCATGTTTTCACACATGATTGGAAGTTAATTTACTAGCAAATTGAACTCAATCATAAGCTTCTAGAGACACATGAGCTTAGATCTAACTTGTGATGATGTTTTGCATTTAGCTTCTCTTGAAGATAGGGAAAATGTATGTTGCTTCTTTGCCATCCATCAAATGACCTACTTTCCTAGCATCAATATATATCCACTTGTACACCTCCTATCTTCCCTTGATCCAACCTAGTGAGCACCTCTATATGCTTTCACTTGCGAATCATCTTTGTTAGTTGTAGCTAAATGAGGAACCTTAGGTGTGGGCATGCATTGAGATAGCACACCATTTGTATATGCTAGATTAGGCCTTGTGATAGTGGTATAATTTAGAGATCCAACTATGGCCTCATATGAGAATGCATTAGGAACTTTAGTACCTTCTAATGAAGTGAATTTCACATTGACTTCCATTGGATTGCTCAATGGCTTAAGACCTGTAATGCCATACTTTTTCAATACATCAAAGATACATTTCCTTTGCATTAGCCATATACCATTATCTTTGTTTGATACTTAAATACCTAGAAAACATCTTAGGTCTCCAAGATCTTCAAATCCTTCCCAATTCTCTTCTTGAAATCCTTGATGCATTTCTTCCTGATCACCTCTAAAGTAAAGTCCCACTAGACTCAAGCAAACTAAGACAAATTGAGTGGATTCTTCTAGAAGAATCTAGAGATTCAATAGAAAAAATACACCCCCAAGTCACTTCTAGGGAGCAAATCAAGACCTCCTCCTTCGAATTAGGCTATCAATCAATTTCTCTAATACTCTCAAAGTTCCTTAAGCTATTCTAACTTGAACCTTGTCAAGCCATTTTGATGGATGCTTGTAGAGGGCTCTACCATTTCATTAGGAAAAATGCTCTCTTTAGCAACTCTTATAATGTCCCCCCACCCCCCCAGAAGAGTATTATCCTCCAAAATATGCTTTTATATACAACCATGTAACATCGTCTTTATAGAGCCCATGGTCCAAATGGAGGGGCATGTGTCATCTCTTTGATTGGCCTTCTTGAACAAAAGAGGATTCTATCTAGGATCAGTTTTGGAAACAAGGAAATCCATGCATGGTCTTATCCCAAACAAAACCATTCCATGAAACATATAGCTTTACACTCGATAATATGATCTAGTGCAAAGTGTGGTAACAATGATAAGGGTGGATTAAAAATGCTTTTCTAATTGATTGTTACCATATGTGCACACTAGGCATACATAACACAAACCTGTTTAATTCGTGTAATATAAGTATCACCAATCAAACTATAACTTGGTCCACGTTTTTGCACTACTTGTGCATGCACTTAGCAAAATGGGTGGACGCTCTAACTACTTAAGGAATTTGAAAGGCATCTTCAAGGTCACTACAAGATTCTATGTATAAATGAATTTTTTCTTAAGTTTAACCAAAACATCTAAGCTGTTTGGACTTAATCTAATTTCAACAAACATACAATCTTACTTGACTACATGATTAGTATGTCCAATCCATCATCTAAAATCACAATAGAATGCAAGAAATAATTTTTCCTTCAATTTTACAAACATAACTTCAACTAGAACAAAGCAAATCCTAACTGAATTGATAAGTGTCTAAAGCTCAGACAATTTCTCAAAGAATTGATCCTGAACCCTTAAAGATGGCATCCCATACCACCATGATCACTTTGATGAAAATGGAAAACTCAACTCTACAAACCATCAAGCCCACATCGAGATCATTCTATATTGAAGTTTTCTTAGAGTTTATTTTTATTCAACTTAGTTGTACTAGAAACTAATCACTTTGTCAATTTCTACTAACTTTGAGTCTATGTGCATCTCAACACTTTCCTGTAGAATTTCGATCATTGTTTTTAATAGTTTGACTTAAGCCTCACAAGTTCTCCAAGATGAAATCCTTGTTAGGATTGTTTTCTTAAGAGAAAAGAAGCTTGTTCCTCTATCATGAGGTAATTACTAAAACTTTGATTTAGAACCTACTACTCCAATAAGAGCTATATTAGTTCAAATTGTAGTCACAGGAGCAGTAGAAAGATAAGAGATATAGGAGAATCTCAACAATTTTCTACTAACAACAAGTACAAAGATGATGGCATTGTCCACGCGTGCACTCTCAAGGTAGAGCTTAAATGGAGATTTAGAAAACTCTAGATACGGAGATAAAAGCTAGAGGTATGCTGGCTGGATTCGATATCTCAAGTAGTGCAAAACTCATGTCATGTATATATAGGATAGTGGGCAACCTTCCATGGATGGCTATACATAGGCGATAGAGCATGAGCGGCCACCGCCCACGTAGTTGCCATACATGGCTTAGCTGAGTTAAACCAACCTAACAAATATAAATGATTTTTGACCTCGAGAGAGAATATTCTATTAAGTATTCCCTTCATCATCCTATCGAGGTAGTAGACCCTTACTAGGGGGCCCCTTGAACCCGTGGACCCCTGGGACCCCCTAGCCAGAGGGCCCGCTGGCCCCCAGCCATGGCTGCTCACTACTGCCCCGGACCCCATAATTAGAGACCCTGGTAACTCCCTCTCCTTATAATATCTTATGTGGTCCAATATGACCATCATCCAACATGCAAGTTGGGATTCCCATCAATTCAGTAATGCACGCTTGGCTTCTCCTCATAATGAGGGCCTTACAAAATGTGCATACAATCATGAGGGGTAGAAATTGATCATATACTAACACATAAGGCTTTTAGTTTTGCCGTGAATGTCAATCGAATAACCTAGAAGTTTATGTCCTAACTAACCTAATGACTAGGTTCACAAAGGTCATCTATTACCATCAACAATCACACATAGAACTCATATAAATTGGAAGTTATGGTTTCACAAATATCTGAGCTCTCATAGTAGCTTCTCCTCATAATGTGGTTCCTACAACTTAGAGCACTAAGGATCATTTGTGGTCACTTGAGGATGGAGAATTGAGTATATCTAACACTGAATACACAAACACAGATTAAAAAAAAATCGATGTTCTTGTCTAGTACCTAGAATGCCTTCCAAAATCCATTCAACTAGAAGTGCAAATAATTAAAGGAAAAAAATGCTCATGGCGATGATCAGTTCTATCATTTAATTTTAAAAGGGAGTAATAAAGTAGAATCGATCAAGCAAAGCGCAATAGATTGAGCTGCCAAAAATCCTAAAATTGATGTTTCCTTAACTAGATAACTAAAAGATAGATCTTTAAATTGGGAAAAACAAGAAAGTGATTTAAAGAAGTTGCATCGTTTGACAGGTCCTAGACATACCTTAAGGATTTGATGAAGGAATACATGCCATTTGATTCAAATTTGATAAATGTTTTTCCAAGATCTAGTATAGGCCAACAGGAAGTAGTAGTTGTGCAAACACGGGTTCAACATCTTAGTCTTTCTCTTCAACTTGGTGCTCTCAATTTTGTTAAGGTGAAAAGGGTCCTTAAAACTTATAATTAAGATCGAACTATAGGGATTTAGAAGATGCAGCTTAGGCAACATGTGGTTTTTCTATATGAAATAAAGAAAGTATCCACTCATATGAAACACTGGATTACTAATTTCCTTTTAGAATTCTTCTTCAATGGGTAAAAAGAACATGATTTACCATGCGTACGAAGCATCAATTATATATCTACTAAAAGTGGATTTATTCTTTCTTTGGGCATGGACATAAGAGGTAGTTCAATCAAACCCAATAAAATGACAAAAATACTCAAGAACAAAAATAATGGCAGGATCTAAAATTCAGATATGAGTAGTGTAAGCTTCAAGTTATGGTCTTGATTCAAGAATAGACAAAGATGATCTTAACAAAAAACAAGCTTGTGATGAGATATGTAAACGCCATCTATGGGGCTATTATACAATATTCAAGAATGATTCAAGCGAAGAAGCATTGAAGAAGAATACTTCATAAGTACACAATCCAAGTTTGGCATGATGTCCAAGTTAGAAATCGTGAAGGATTTTAGAAGGTCTTTCATTAGTGGGCTAAGAGTGCATATCTCGTGGTGGTAGAATTCTTTTTTAATAGGATTGTATGTAGTGTTGAGTGCTTATCATCAGATAGAATACCCTATTGTTCTCATCTCGATGGGACCAACCTTCAAATTTTGACAAAGTGGTGATGAAGGCCTAAATTTCACCGTCGGGACAAAATGTCGTATGACATGCAAAATTTTGCTTCTCCCTTTCATATGCGAAATTTTGATATGTCTATAGAAAGCGTATACATATAATACACATATGAATCTATAAAAAATGACACACAAATTACCAATTCTAACTTGACCGATTCCAACTTGTCATTTGACAAGAAGTTTCAAAAAATACCCGTTTTTGAGAGGCAAAATGCCGATCAATTTTAAGTCCTAGTGGTGATCCATGATCCTTAACAAAGAGGGGTAGAATGAAGAAATTTGACAAGAAGTAAAAAAAAAACACCCGTTTTTGAGACGCAAAATGCCCGTCAATTTTAGGCCCTAGTGGTGATCCATGATCTTAACAAAGAGGGAAAGAGGGGTAGAATGAAGAAAGTCACGGAGCGTGATTAAAGCTTACGATTTGCGACAAAGCGCTTTGTCATACAATGACTCTAGCGTCATGGATGGGGTAGATGAAAAGGGGAAGGGGATCGCACCGGAAACGCCAAACCTTGAACATGTCTTTATCCGAGACCTGTGCAGTTGTGCAACCATGAGGAAAAGAAACAAAGGAAACATGGAAAACGTGACATGATCGCTCAAAATCGGCGAGCATTCGTGAAAATATCTTGGTTGAACGCATGACGGAGTGCGACACCCCTATCCTCACGTTTGCATGCCCTTGCTTTGGTACACCTATCAACGGATGCATACAACGTTTGCACTCTGCACCTCAGTCCTGCATAAAGCCCCCAACTTCTCTCCCTCTCGCTCTCTCTCTCTCGCTTTCTCTCTCTCTCTCTCTCTCTCTCTCTCTCTCTCTCTGCCCCCCCCCCCCCGGGCCCTTTCTCTCTCTCGCTATGCAGGAGAAAGGACAGGGATTCGACAGATGGAAAGCAAAGGCTTTTCTAGTTTAACAACGGGTTTACACAGAGAAAGGGCACAACTTGTGCTTTCAAATGGCAATATTTGATTTGTGGAAACAAAAAACATGGTTCAGCTCCATCATTATTTTGCATGACCTCCTCCTCGATACAAAAATGTACTGCTCTGACATAGAATTTTCATTGGATCTTGAGATCGCTCAACCAATAAATGGAAGTATATGCTTATAATTTTGACAAATATCAGCACTCTGTGTGAATTGAAAATGACAACACCCAATATGACTTCGCAAAAAAGTGCCGCCCTCTGTGAAATCACCTTAACTCGACCACTCCTCACTCTCCCTCCACACATGCCCATGCAAACACACATACATACACACATATATATATATATATATATATATATATATATATATATATATATATATATATATATATATATATATATATATGTGTGTGTGTGTGTGTGTGTGCGTCTGTGTATCTATATATGAGTTATAATTATCATCTGTGTTTGTGAATGCCCGATCGACAGACTTTGGGCTAACAGTTGCGCCAGAAGACAAGTACAGTGTAGTTCCTTCTCACATGGTATCATTGTACGTCCAAAATGTAAAAAGGGAAACAGAGGGAAGACAGGAAGGCTTTTCTTTTGCTTTCCCATGATATTCTGATTTTCTTACATGAGACTAATGGCGAACCCCAGAAACCATTTGAGGCTTAAGGTGGTCGATATTTCATCACCACCGATCCCATCTATGTCACACCCAATGCTAGGATTGTTTATCACTGTCAATACATTATGTGAAAAAAATTTTAAAACAAAAAAGCAAAAAAAAAAGTTTGAATGCATATGCGATTTTATTAGGTCTATTTCTGCTTTACATCTGTCTTCCTTCACGCATTATTGACAGACTTTCGACTTTCAATGCACCATAAGGCAAGGAAAGAGTTGCTTTTGCTTTCCCATGAAATTCTGCTTTTCTTCGTGCATGAGAATAATGGCCGTCCATATCTCATCGTCACCGACCGCCGCATGTTCTATCAACAGATATAATATGAAATATTCTTTTAAGTAAAAGAACGTTGATATTCAGATGAATCAGATCTGAATATCAAACGTTTGCTACGCATCGTCTATTTAAGCGAAGGAAAGCACGTACCAGAAAGCGGATGCGAATCCAGAAAGGAAACATAAGTATCCGTATAACAAAACCCGATGGTAAGCTTCTACATTAAACGAAATAGTAGAAGAAATGGGAGACATCAATATTTTTATGATTATGGAAATTGCTAGGAGAGAGCGAATGGAGCTTCAAAACCATTAATTTATTGAATGACTACATAGACGCTTATATTTATGTCCGCTGACATCATATAAGTATATATTTATCTTGACTTGAAAAAAAAAAGTTTATTTGTCCAGGAAATGGTCCATTTGAGGTCTTCCTGATAAAGCCACTCTTGATTAATGGAGTTGTTAGGTACAACAGTTTATAAGTTCCTAAAGCCATGACCAATCAATGAACGATGTGCTTTTGATCATTGTTGTCGATGTTGATGACATGCTGCTCATTGGTCCTCATGAGAAGCATATTGTTGATTTAAAAGCTGATTTGCATGCCTCATTTGAGATTGATTTGGGGCATTTGCATCATTATTTGGGCATTTAGTTTAAGCAAGTTGATGGCATAATAATTTTTTGTCAAACAAAATATATTGACACAATATTGCAGCATTTTGGCCTTGAAGACTATAAACCTATTGCCACTCCTATGGAGATAGGTTTAGGATTGAGACTTCATGATTCCAGAGATGCATTTGATTTGTTTCTTTATCACTATGTTGTTGGATGATTGATTAACTTGTGCATTACTTGACCACATATTCAATTTTTTGTCTCAAAAATGAGTAGGTTTATGCATTGCCTAGGTGTCAAGCATTGGCAAGCAATTAAGTGCATCTTTTGCTACTTGAGTGGTATCTTGCTACTTGGATTGTTTTATCCCAAGGGGGATCATTACTGCTAGATTTACATAATTTGTTGGACTTTGATTGGTGTGATTGCTATGACACGCCTATGTCCACCAGTGGTTTTTGCTTGATGCTTGCACTACAGGGAATACGGGCGCATAGTGACGGTTAAGGTGACACAATTTCGTCAGTATAAAATTGCAAAATGCATCGCAATGAGCGTCGAGTGCGCACCATCGATTAAATGACGAGCCAAACGACATTTTTTTCGACGTGTGGCATGACAGGGTGTGCGATGCTTGCATAGAGGGTCGCTAACGTGACGGTTCCAAAAAGCATGGCATAAGCGACGGTTTTTGCGTATCATAAGCAATGCTAAAAAAAAATTAACCATTGCTTACACCACGGTCTCCTGATGGAAAAAATTAAAACATTGGAGGCTCATCGATCGGCATTTTCACGTATCTGATCGAAGAGCTTTCCAATGTTCGCAACTGCGCTATGCTTATGAGTTGAAAAAAGCATATGTAGAATTGTTGTTTTGCCTAAGCTCTCTCTTATTGTCCCTCTCTCTTTCTGTTTCTCTCTTTCTACATCTTTCCCTCTTTGAATTCTCTCTCTCTCTCTCTCTCTCTCTCTCTCGCTCTCTCTCTCCTTTCTCTCTTTATTGCAGGTTATTCAAGAAGCTAACCAAGCAAAAAGTATGGCTAACTATTGTAAGTACAATTTTTATTCTTTGTATATCATTTGAATTGTGTTATTTTCATTAGATAGCACACTCACACTTATTGATATGCACTTATACACTTGTACATGATGAAGATGCACTTTCACACATATACACATATACACATGCACATACACACACATATATACACAGAGATACATGTGCACATACACTTAGACATACACACATATACACACGCATATGCACAAACATTTCTAAAACCACATAAAAAGACTTACATGCATGCATTATTGCATATATATACATATATATACACATACACACATTAACATATACGTAAATACATGTATATGCACATCCACATGCATGCACATCCACATGCATGCACATTCACATGCATGCACATGGATGCAAATGGAAATGCATCCACATACAAATGCATGTTTCATACATATACACATGCATATACATACATTATACACATATATATGCACATACGTACACACACATATACACATGCACACACACATGCACATACCTACATATACACATATACACATATACCTGCACATACACAAATATACACATAGAGTTACACATATACATGCACATACATATACAAACACATACACATGCACATACACATACTCATACACACATATACACTTACACATGCACATACACACATATACACACACAGACACATGCACATACATACATATACACTTACCAACACACATATGAATGTATGTTTGTATGGATGTGATGAATGTATGAATGTATGTTTGTATGAATGTATACACTTATACATGATTTAGATGCACTTTGACACATATACACATATACACATGCACATACACACACATATATACACACAGATACATGTGCACATACACTTAGACATACACACATATTCACATGCATATGCACAAACATTTCTAAAACCACATAAAAAGACTTACATGCATGCATTATTGCATATATATATATATATATATACACACATATATATATATATATATATATATATATATATATATATATATATATATATATATATATATATATATATATATATATATATATATATATATATATATATATATATATATATATACACACACACACACACATTAACATATACGTAAATACATGTATATGCACATCCACATGCATGCACATGGATGCAAATGGAAATGCATCCATATAGAAATGCATGTTTCATACATATACACATGCATATACATACAGTATACACATATATACACATATATATGCACATACGTACACACACATATACACATGCACACACACATGCACATACCTACATATACACATATACATGCACATACACACATATACACATAGAGTTACACATATACATGCACATACACATACACACACATACACATGCACATGCACATACTCATACACACATATACACTTACACATGCACATGCACATACATACATATACACACACATACACATGCACATACATACATATACACACACATACACATACACTTACGTACACACATATGAATGAATTGTATAATTAAAGTATTAAAACACATGCTTAATATAAACAATAATAACGATCAATAGAACAAAACTCTTCATTAGTTAATACCATACACACAATTCAAAACATAACTGAAATGAAAAATATATAGATTATATATATATATATATATATATATATATATATATATATATATATATATATATATATATCAATGTAAATACATATAATCCAATGTCATAATCAACTAGAATCCTAATCATCATCATCATCATCAGCAGCAGCATCATGATCATCCTGATCATCCTCATCCTGATCATCCTCATCCTCATCATCATGATCACCCTATGACGATCGAGATCCTCCCTCCTGTGTCTGCCTCTCCACCTCATCCATATCTGTCTCTCCATAATACTCTTGTATTACATATAACAAACATAAATAAGTAAAATAATTAAACCATTCATAAAAATAAAATAATTATATAAACTTTAATAATACTCACAAAGGCATCAGGATGATCTCCCATATACTCGCTCAAACATTGATATCTAAAATGTGTAGCATACTTGATCTCATGTTTTGTAGGATATTGGCCATAATCCTTTCGCTGCATTAAAAAAAATAAAAAAGATTAGTTGCGTGCATTTTAACTAAAACAAAAAATATACTCACAATAACACATATACTTACAAATGTAGCTACAAAACCATTATGGCCCATTTGGCCTAGGTGCGATGTGTGGCCCAACTCCACTCTCTTCTTTGCAGCAGCCTCTTTATTTAAGAAAAAAGAAATACATAAATTAAATGTAAAAATTTACTAAAATTTATAAAATATATAAATATAAACTATTTATTTGTGTACCTTCTACTGAGGAAATGACTCCTGAAGACGTAGCTGTTCGCAAAAAATCTGCCACCTCTCAGGTGGTATGTTAGGTCGCCTATTATTTTTTTCCACCATACAATATCTCCTGTTAATTTAATCTCAAACAAAAAAAAATCAGAATACATACACATATATACACACACATACACATATATATACCCACATACACATATACATGCAAACATATACACATACATATATGTATACATATACACATATACATACATATAACATAAACACACATATACATATCCACATATATACGTACACACATGCATGCATATACACTCATTCATACAAAATACATGCATTTATCCCACAACAATGTGTATTTGTGTATATGTGAATATGTATGTATGTAAATGTGTATATGTGAATATGTGCGTATGTGTAAATATGTATATGTGAATTTTTTGTGTATGTAAATAATCACACTATTAATATCAAATACCATTATTTGTAGATTCTAATCATTCAGATGGAACTCCACCACCGTCTCCTCATCGTGCAACGACTATATACTGTAAGTATATCAAACATTTAATTTTAAATATATTTGATGAATACATAACTTATATATTTTTTTGTTTCTTATTATGTGCAGATTCTAATCAATCATAGGGTACTCCACCACCTCCTACCCATGCAACAACTTCACATGTACCGTCCGATAGGAATTATGATGAATTTTACTATCAAGAGCATATTATATGTTGGTGTAACTCTAGTTATGGCACGTATCAAAGACCACAATTGGAATGTATTGAACATGAGGAAGAGTATGGTACTTTTGAGCGTGCACGATCACCTAGTCAACGTGATAATGCTGGGGTATGTATTTTTTATATAAATTAATGTCATTATTTTATTTAAAAACCATATAGAAAATCAAATTACTGTTGATATATAGGAATACTTGCTCAATGATGATGATGATGATAATTTTTGTCATAATGTTAATATACCTGGGATACATCATGGACTTGTTGTTCATCAATTACAAGTAGAGGTTTCTAGAAATCCTCTACCTCCTGGTTTAGAGGCTGAAACAACTGGAGATTATCCATTGCCAGCTCGTGATCTTTCTTTAGTACAAACATATGATAGGAGAAGATATGGAGGATGAATAGAGGACCGCTTCCTTTAGATGGAGATGTTTTCAACCTTTGGGGTAACTGCTATATGATTGCTCCATCCACTATTACTAATGTTGGTCATGATCTCTTTAATGTAGAGGATTTGTATGTGCCTCCGAACTCTGAAGTCACTCTTATGTCATTTTGTGGTCCTATATATGGATGGGGAGATTGGCATCGACTTTCACGTTATGTTCAACGCATGAGTACTTATGGAATATGCTTGAACACAGCATCTCTTACTAGTAGAAGGATTTTACATGTAGAAAATGAACGATTATATATTGATGGAAGACCTTACACACATGGAAATATAGCAGGTTTAATAAATAGTACACTACAACATATGAGGGGCATACCAACGTTGCCCATACTGACGGTCACCCCTTGGCATCCGTATGACCATTGAAAATGCTTGAAAAACCACGGATGCAATACCGATGGTCATTTAATCGTCGGTATACACGGCATCGGTATGAGCACTGGTATAGGCGTCGGTACTTTACTGTAAGTTACCTACGCTTATACGGACGCTTATACTGACGCTCATACTGACACTTATACAGAGCCAACTTTTAACCGGGACCGAGAGCAAAAATTCGACACCTGCTTGCATTTTGAACCAAAGTTTGCTACTGTCGAGTTTGCGCGCGCGAACTACATTCCGAACCTATTGTGTACACACATCTCTCTCTTTCTCTCTCTTTCTCTCTCTCTCTCTCTCTCTCTCTCTCTCTCTCTTTAGATCTTTGTTTCTCTAGATCTGAAATTTTGGTAAAAATTGCACATACTGTAGCACCCTTTCTCTTTCTTTGTGTTTTCCCTTTTCTAATTTCTCTTCTCTTTTGTTTTGCAGAAGCTTTTTGGCATCAAATATTTGGAATTCGACCAAGGGCAACATTAAGTGGACCTTGATGACAATGCTCCAAACTATTACATCGATATAAGTGATTGTTTTGTTTTCGATTGATATAGAGTGAGATAGAGAGAGAGATGAAAGAAAGAGAGAGCTCTAGAGAAACATAAAGAGAGAGAGAGAGGGAGAGAAAGAAAGAGAGAGAGATGAAAGAGAAAGATAGAGAGAGAGTGAAAGAGAGAGAGATGAAATAGAAAAAGAATGAGATAGAGAGAAATTTGCATACATACATACACACACATATGCATACACATACTCACATACATATTACATACACACATGCATATTACATACACACTCACATACATATTACATACACACATGCATATACATACACATACATATTACATACTCACATGCATACACACATATACATACATACATGCATATTACATACAAACATGCATATTACATACACACATGCATATTAGATACACACATGCATATACATACACACACATATTCATTCTCATACTCACATACATACATACATGTATACACACATATACATACACACATGTACACACACACATGTATACATACACACATGCATATGCATACATACATACACACATTTTTGCGTGTACACACACATACATACATACACACATGCATATTACATACACACTCACATATGTATACACACACATATGTACATACACACATGCATATGCATACATTCATACACACACATATGCATGTACACACACACATACATACATACACACATGAATATTACATACACACAGACATATATATACACACTCACATATGCATACACACTCACATATGTATACACACACATGCATACATGCACATACACATACACACACATCACATATACATACACACATACACACATATACATGTTTTAAGGTTAGAGTTTTAGGCTTAGGGTTTATGAATTTCTCTTTTCTTTTGTTTTGTAGGAGATTTTTGGCATCAGTTCTTTGGAATTCGACGAAGGAAAATATTAAGTGGGCTTTCACAACAACGCTCCAAACAATTACATCGATGTAAGTAATTGTTTTGTTTTCGATTGATATAGAGTGAGATAGAGAGAGAGAGAGAGATGAAAGAAAGAGAGAGATACATACACACATATTTGCATGTACACACACATACATACATGCATATTACATACACACACATATAAATACACACTCACATATGTATTCACATACATATGTGCATACACATGCATATGCATACATACATACACCCACATATGCATGTACACACACATACATACATACACACATGCATATTACATACACACTCACATATGTGTATACACACATATGTGCATACACACATGCATATGCATACATACATACACACACATATGCATGTACACACACACATACATACATACACACATGCATATTACATACACATGAACATATTAATACACACTCACATATGTATACACACTCACATATCTATACACACACATGCATAGATGCACATACACATACACACACATCACATATACATACACACATACACACATATACATGTTTTAGGGTTAGGGTTTTAGGATTAGGGTTTTTGAATTTCTCTTTTCTTTTGTTTTGCAGGAGATTTCTGGCAT
This sequence comes from Ceratopteris richardii, assembly GCA_020310875.1. Taxonomy (NCBI): domain Eukaryota; kingdom Viridiplantae; phylum Streptophyta; class Polypodiopsida; order Polypodiales; family Pteridaceae; genus Ceratopteris; species Ceratopteris richardii. The sequence goes on along the minus strand of CM035426.1, from coordinate 108,169,994 downwards.
TGATTCTTTGGAATTTAATAAGAGACGATGTCAATTGGGCTTTGATGAGAGCGTTCAAAAGAATTACATTGATGTAAGTGATTTTTTTGTTCTTTATTGTAAATAGAGATAGATGGAGAGAGAGAATAAGAGAGGGAGAGAAAGAGGGAGAGAGAGAGAGATGAAAGAGAGAGATAGAGATAAAGAGAGAGATATAGATAGAGAGCAAGAGAGAGACATAGAGATACATACACACAGATGCATACATATTACATACACATATGCATATGCAAAGAGAGAGACATAGAGATACATACACACAGATGCATACATATTACATACACATATGCATATGCATATGCATATGCATACATACACACACACATATACATGCACACAAACACACATATACATGTATTAGGGTTAGGGTTTTAGGATTAGGGTTTTTTACTTTTACACATATACACACATAATACACACACACATGCACACATATACACATGCATACACACATACACATACACATACACATACACATACACATACACATACACATACACATACACATACACATACACATACACATACACATACATACATACATACATACACACACATGCATACATACATACAGACACACACACATACATACATACATACATACATACATACATACATGTATACATACACACATACACATAGAGAGAGAGTCACACGCACACACATGCATACATACACACACGTGACATATACATACACACATATGCATGTTTTAGGGTTAGAGTTAGGGTTTTTGGCTTTTACATATATACACACATGCATACACACATATACACATATGAACACATAATACATATGCACATACACATATATATTCACGTGCATACACACATACAAACACACATACATTCATAGACACACACACACACACACACATATATATATATATATATATATATATATATATATATATATATATATATATATATATATATATATATATATATATATATATATATATATATATATATATATATATATATATATATATATATATATATATATATATATATATATACATATATATACATACACATATGTGACATATACATACACACATATGCATGTTTTAGGGTTAGGGTTTTTGGATTTTACATATATACACACATGCATGCACACATATACACATATAAACACATAATACATATACACATACACATATATATACACATGCATACACACATATACATGTTTTAGGTCTAGGTCTTCAAAATTAGGGTTTTACAATTTTTACATAGATACACATATGCATACACACACATACACATATATATATTCACCTACACATATATATACACAAGCATACACACATACACCTATTTTAGGTCTAGGTCTTTGGGATTAGGGTTTTAGGGTTTTTACACATGCAGATAAATATTTACACATATAGAAATATACACACATAATACATGTACACATACACATGTATATACATAGGCAGACACACATATACATGTGTTCTAGTTGTTGTTTATAAATATCATGTCTATGTGTCCAATTTCTTTGTACACGATTCATGTCTTTTGTATTTGACAGTATGTTTTGCTTTATCAAATCATTTTTTTGTTGCCTGTTATTCAGATTTTTTTTCTTATTTTTCTCTATATTTTTTCTTAATATAAATATAATTGAGTAAAATGTATGCCTAAATCCTAAAACCGTAATCTTAAATATCTAGACCTAAAATATGTATATTTTTGTATACATGTGTATATACATGTATATATATATACATTATGTGTATGTGTATGTATGTGTATGTATGTGTATGTATGTGTATGTATGTGTAAATAGCCTAAAAACCCTAATCCTATTTTTATATATTTGATGTAAAAAAAAACTTCAAAATAAAAAATTTATATCTTTAATTATATATATTTAATTAAAACACTAGCATGTGTGTATATGTGTGTATATGTGTGTATATGTGTGTATGTGTGTGTATATGTGTGTATGTATGCATGTGTGTATATATGTGTGTGTATGTATGCATGTGTATATGTGTGTGTGTATGTATGCATGTGTGTACATGTGTGTGTATGTATACATGCATGTGTGTATATGTGTGTATGTATGCATGTGTGTATATATATGTGTGTATGTATGCATGTGTACATGGCTGTGTGTATGTATGCATGTGTGTACATGTGTGTGTATGTGTATGTGTGTGTATGTATGCATGCATTTGTGTGTATGTATGTGTGTATGTATGTGTGTATGCATGTGTGTATGTATGTATGTGTGTATGTATGTGTGTATGCATGTGTGTGTATGTATGCATGTGTGTATATGTGTAGATGTGTGTATATGTGTGTGTATGTATGCATGCATGTGTGTATATGTGTATATATGTGTGTGTGTGTATGTATGTGTGTATATGTGTGTGTGTATGTGTATGTATGCATATGCATATATATGTGTGTGTATGTATGTGTGTATGCATGTGTGTGTATGTATGCATGTGTGTAAATTTGTATGTATGTGTATGCATGCATGTGTGTATATGTAAGCATGCATGTGTGTATAGGTGTGTGTATGTAAGCATGCATGCGTGTACATGTATGTGTGTATGTATGCATGTGTAAATGTGTAATTGTGTAATTGTGTAAATGTGTGTGTGTGTATGTATGCTCTAATTTCCTACCTCTATCTTCCTTTCTTTCATTATTCTTTATCTCTCACTTTCTCTCTCTCTCTCTCTCTCTCTCTCTCTCTCTCTCTCTCCTCTCTCTCTCTCTCTCTCTTGATCTCTCTCTCTCTCTCTCTCTCTCTCTCTCTCTCTCTCTCTCTCTCTCTCTCTCTCTCTCTCTCTCTCTCTCTCTCTCTCTCTCTCTATCAATAGAGAATAAAACAATCACTTACAAGTATGTCCCTCTTTTGGATCGTTGTCATCAAAGCGTAATGTAATGTTGCCTATTGTCCAATTCCAAACAATCAACGCCGAAGAACTTCTGCAAAATCAAAGAAAAGAGAAATTATAAAACCTAAAGCATAGAGAAACGCAAATGCTAACAGTATACGTAGCACTTACCAAGATGTCTAAGCCGAGAGAGAGAGAGAGTGTGTGTGTGTAGAGAGAGAGATCTGTGTGTGTGTGTAGAGAGAGAGATCTGTGTGTGTGTGTGTGTGCACAATACAATGCAGGTCGCAATTTCGTTCACGCCTGCAAGTTCGACAGAAGACCAACAGTACTCAAACACGCACAAAAATGTGAAGTTTTGCTCTCGGGTTCGCGGTATGTTTAAAACTCGCCCTCGGTATATGCGTCGGTATGGGCGTCGGTAACTTCCAGTAAATTACTGACGCTTATACCGATGCTTATACTGACGCTTATATCGACGCATATACTGATGGCTGCGGGCCACATTGAGGATCTGTTTAAAATGGTCATACCGACGGTCACATGACCGTCGGTATCTCTAATTGACATTTTTCAATGCCCATACGGACGCCAAGTGTGACCATCGGTATATGCAGCGTCGGTATGCCCCTCATATGTTGTAGTGTGTGCATTATGTATGCATGTGCCTGTATGTGTGTGTATGCATGTATGTACATATGCATATGCATATGCATTATGTAGCATATGTATGCATGTATGTCTCTCTACATGTGTGTGTGTGTATGCATATATGTGTGTGTATGTGTCTATGTGTCTGTGTGTGTACGTGTGTTTGTATATGTGTGTGTCTATGTGTGTATGTATGTGTGTACATCTCTCTATGTATGTGTGTGTATGCATATATGTGTGTGTATGTGTCTATGTGTGTGTGTGTATGTGTGTGTGTATATGTATGTATGTGTGTGTCTATGTGTGTATGTGCGGGTCTATGTGTGTATGTGTGTGTCTATGTGTGTATATACATGTGTATCTATATATATGTGTCTCTATGCATGTGTATGTGTGTGTGTAAATGTGTGTGGATGTGTTTGTGTGTGTAAGTGTGTATGTGTCTATGTGTGTGTGTATATGTGTGTGTATATGTGTGTGTATATGTGTGTGTGTGTCTATGTGTGTATGTGTGTGTGTCTATGTGTGTATGCATGTGTCTATGTGTGTATATATGAATGTGTGTATGCATGTGTATGTGTGTGTGTAAATTTGTGTTTATATTTTGTGTGTGTAAATTTGTGTGTATGTGTGTGCATGTGTTTGTATCTATGTGTGTTTGTGTGTGTCTATGTGCATATACGTGTGTATGTGCGCATATATGTGTGTATGCATGTGTATGTGTGTGTGGGAATGTGTGAGGATGTGTGTTTGTGTGTGTGTGTGTGTAAGTGTGTATGTGTTGATGTATGTATGTGTGTGTTTATTTGTGTGTGTCTTTGTGTTTATATGTGTGTGTGTCTATGTGTATATGTGTGTGTGTCTATGTGTGTATATGTGTGTCTATGTGTGTACGTATGCATGTATACATGTGTGTGTAAATCTTTGTGTGTATGTGTGTGTGAGCATGCCTTGCTTCCTTGATGTTGTGTGTGTTGGTAGCTCTCTCTCTCTCTCTCTCTCTCTCTCTCTCTCTCTCTCTCTCTCTCTCTCTCTCTCTCTCGTCTCAATCCCGACACAAATGTGCTGGAAGAAATCGAATTTTTTTTTGACATTCCAGAGTGTTTGTTATGCAAGGCTCTGAAATACTAGGATGTCATTTATGTGATGCTCTAGCATCACAGGCAGTTTTCAAACATAGCTAGGAGCGTCGCTAGATAGCGATGCTCCTTGCGATAGTCATTTGGAGCATCGCATAAGCGACGCTTTGCATTTCTTATGCAACGGCTCATGTTTTTTTTAACTAAAAAAAGTTTCATCGCTTACGCAATGGTAGCATCGCATAAGAGATGAAACCCATTTTTGTTTTCATTGGGGGGCGTCGCTATGCCCCCCTATGTCTAGTAGTATAATGCTAGCTCCTACTATGATAACCAATGCCTTTTGAGACTTGCTATTTGATGCCTTCACTTGGCATATTTAGAGAGACCATTGTTCACTTTTGTTGTTCCTCTTAGTGTATGCAGAGATCGGATATGAGCTTTGAGAAAAGTTTAGGAGACAAGAATAAATTTCTAAAAGATTAAAGTGAGTTCCTTATTCAATTGAAGCTTCTTGAACTTGGTTGAGGTGGAGTAAAGTCTTTCTAGCATTTCCATACCTTCATGGAGACATCTAAATCTTGTATATGCCCTGTCATGGCATTGCTAATGTGCTAAGATAATATTGAAATGACTCCCTTATCTCTCTTATTCCACTCTTTGAAATTCCTTTATTGGTGAAAAATTGATTCTCACCCAACCTAAGTCTAGCACATGTGTCACCAATGAGATCCCAATCCTTTCCCCATGAGGTAGCTAGATATTCCAGATCTCCATGTTGCATAATTGTTTTTTATCTACGTTCTTGGTTTGATTGCTATACTTTGGTATGTTGTACTCTCATGCACTATCCTATATTCATTGATGCAAGAGTAGTGAGATCTAATAGTAGATTTTACCTCTATACTTCATAAGTATGAGAGAGATAATGTTGATGCTCCCCTTTTCCACTAGTAGACTCCCTTTGCTTCGTTGTGTAATTTGAACTTGATCCAATAGATCTCCTTCCTTTTAAACTCATTCAATAGCGTTTTTGGTCCTCCGAATGTCTTTGTATGTCAAAGTGATATGATATCACTGATGGGAGAATATACTTCTCTATATACAACTTCACTGATGGGACACACTCACAAAACCTCTGTTTACACAAATGAATGCTTTGTTGAAATCTTGACGGCTGAACTTGAGAGCTTTTGTACACACAATCTAAAATCTAAAACCTTTATAATGCAAGTCATTTCATGCAAAAGTCTCACTATTAATGTGAGAGCCAATGTCTCCGAAGATAGGCTAGTTGATTCCTTTACCATGCATACACCAAGAAACAAAGAGTTGCATTACCATGCATTCCTTTTGTATAATGCAAGTCATTTCATGCAAAAGTCTCACTATTAATGTGAGAGCCAATGTCTCCAAGATAGGCTAGTTGATTCCTTTACCATGCATACACCAAGAAACAAAGAGTTGCATTATCCTCAATAGAAATTGGATAAATATTATTAGTAGAACTTAATCGTGCTCATGTGGCTCAGGATGCTTATGATTGAATACAATTTACAAACTAATAAAATTTCAATCATGTGTGACAACATGAGTAGTGTGTACCTATCTACAAATCCTATGCTCCATGCTTGGATCAGGCATATAGAGGAACACAACCACTACATTAGAGAAGGTATTTTGTCTAAGGAGGTGAAAGTCCAACACATAAGTATCAATGAGTACTGTGTGGACATGTTCATGGAATCATTGGGCTGAACCAAGCAAATAAATTTCAAAACCAGCATTCAAATGATGGAAGTTGGATGAAGACTTGAATGATGAAGCTTTTGGGGGGAGTGTTAAAAATCCAGCTCCAACCTTATGAGCATATGAACCTCATCATTTATTTACACTTGAAGCATCATGAAGTACAAAGCCAAGTGGGAGAACTCATACATTAAATTTGAATATGAATCCTCCTCATATATCTCAATAAGATCATTATCACATTAGTTGACTATGATAATTTTATGTCCAATATAACAGATTGTTTGAGATCTTTTGATCTATATTTTGTTATAATGAGCAATAAAAGACTTTCTATAGAGAAATATCTATATCAATTGTGCCTCCTTCTTAACTGATATTTTTCATCTCATCTAATGTTCTCACTTTGTATGAATTTTGCAAGGAGCTCAATAGATTCTTCCGGATTAGAACATCTACATGGCAAACATAAACCATAAATGTAGCTTTGTACCCCAACTTTGAGTAGAAGTGATGCAATCACAATATAATGTATAATGTTTGCAAAAAGCTAATGATGGATGACCATAATTTCATACATCCATCCCATGTTTGGATCATGAAGTCTTTAGATTTTCTTCTCTATGGCCTAGTTTCCTTTAGAGCAACAAAATCAACTTGAATCCAATATTCCCAATTTAAGAGCCTAACCATGCTTCTCATTTTTTCGAAGAATGCTTCAATACGCATAGATGTGAACCTCATTGTGTGTGATTTCTCCTTCTAAGGATCCACAATTTATACACCTTGCCTATACATGATGTCGCGTACTCACATGCATATGTAAATGAAACAAATATGCAAACGAAATCAACACCTTGGCTGTATAAAAAATGAGCTCGATTGGAAATGATCCACAATAGCTTTGCATAATTGGAATTCTTACTTTGTGGCAAAAAAATGCTATACATGACTTTATTGTCTCTTATATGTAGGTGTTGTGATTTTGCGTTCTGTGTGAGAAACTTAGTATTTGAATGGTGACGCGTCACTTTGTTAATAATCCAAAATTTTGGGTAAATTTAGCAAATAAGATATCGTTGAAATAGTAAGGATGCAAGATTTCATAAGAACGAGAATCAAGATGGAAAACTATGCTTTAGCAACAATGCAAGTCAATGTAGAATCATGTAGGATACCTTTGCGTAGCTTCAGAAATGAGGGCCACATTTTTACCCCGCATTTTCTTGTTCTTTATATACGATTGCTGACGAGAGCTTACCATCGCAAACGATGATCAAAGGGCTTTGTGCTCTTTTTATTTGCAAGATTGACTGAAGTTGAATATCAGAAATTATAAGTGGAAAACAACACAAAAATACGATCGACCCTTGACCTTCCTTGCATCGCATATGTTGTTCGAGATGCGCTTTTGTTTTCAGATAGCATCACAAACTACTTATCTTCGTTGGATAATTATGTAAGGTTTTAACTCATAACCACCATATTGTAGGGTATGGTAAACTAAAACCATTCTGCAATAAGACGCATCTCCCCATTCACTTTTGATCCTTCCTCTCATATTGTCTGCTGATTACGTGCACGTTCCTATACTGTGGTGATTCCATTGAGCAGAGATACAAACTTTATACAAAGGTGGAGATCATTTTTAATAATGTCCACGCCTCACGGCACAATATCAAGGCTAGAGATCTCGGAACAATATCATGTAGAAAGAAGATGATTGTACACACACACACACACACACACACACACACACACACATATATATATATATATATATATATATATATATATATATATATATATATATATATATATATATATATATATATATATATATATATATATGTGTGTGTGTGTGTGTGTGTGTGTATGTACATGTATATATATACATGCATACACAGATACACACATATATATACACAAACACACACACATACATATAGATACACATATAGACACACGTACCTATATATACATATACAAACCATCAATCCCACATCCACATCATAGTGTATTGACTTTTTATTAGGCTGAATTTCTATTAAAGTTAGTTGTAGTAGAAACGTATCACTCTGCCAATTTCTAATAACTTTGAGACTGTGTGGAACTCAACACTTTCCTCGAGAGTTTGGAACATTGTTTTTAATAGGTGGACTTAAGGCTCACAAGTTTTTTTTCTTTGTTATACAAACTTAAGATCCTTCAAGTAAAAAAGTATTCTTCTAGTTATATATTAAGTCCCTTGGTAACACTAATCCCTTTGCCATTTTGGGTATATCAAGCTCCTTTTACCTCTTAATTATCACATCTTCAAAAACTCCTTCAAGATGCAATCCTACTTAGAATTGTTTCCTTAAGAGAAAATAAGTTTGTTCCCCTATCATGAGCTAATTACTAAAACTTTGATTCAAAAGTCACTACTCCAGTAAGATCTATATTAGTCCAAATTGTAGTCGCTTGGATAACCTTTCTCCAAGTATGATGAATTCCTATTGATTAGGATATAGTAACAAAGAATTATGCTCTATCGTAAGGTCTCTTTCTCAACATACAAAGCTCAATCACTTGTTGAAAATGAAGCTCCAACCATAGGAACATATAATCCTTATCTTTTTTGACACTTGGAGCATGATGAAGCAAGGCTACAACCATGATAGGTCAGACGTTAGATTTGAATTTGAATACCCCTCATATCTCTCCATCAATGACCTTGTAGGAAAAGAGCATCCTGCATTTTAGGGAATCTTTTCCAAGTTGTATATACACACTAAGTAATTGGAGCTGGTAAGACCACATGTGTGTTATCACTCTAGGAGTTCGAATGTGCTAGAAAGGCCCCATGCTTTGCATACATGTATATATATACACGCATACATAGATACACACATATATATACACATACACACACACATATATACACACACATACATATATATACACACACACACATATACATATACACACACACACACACACACACATATATATATATATATATATATATATATATATATATATATATATATATATATATATATATATATATATATATATATATATATATATATATATACATACATATAGAGAGAGAGAGAGATTAATGGTTAAATTATTTGACCATGAAAAGCTGACTGGTCTAGAAACATGATAAATTTCATATCTATTGCGAAATTACTTTCTATTTTCCATGGAGTATGTACATGAAACGACTTGAAGGTTTGATCATCCAACTGGTTTTCATATCTAAGACATAAAAGATTCAAAGATTTAATAATCCTAAAGTCGGCTTCCCTAAGGTTTTATATTCACGTGATTTGACTTCTCATGACGGCATTTCTTCTTGTAGTCTTATATTCAAATACTGGTACTTTCGATATTTACGTGATCTCATTTCCTGATCACGATATTTCTTCTTTTATTAAACTCACGTCGACTGATAGTTTTGTATCTAACAGCTCCATTAATCAACAGTGGATTTATCACGAAGACCTCAATGGACCATTTCCTGGACATATTCTTTTTTTTCAAATCGAGATAAATATCTACTTATATGATGTCAGCGGATATAAATATAAGCATCTAAAAATTTGTAGTCATTCAATAAATCGATGCTTTTGAAGTTTCATTCGCTCTCTTCTAGCAATTAGCATAATCATAAAAATATTTCTGTCTCCCATTTCTTCTACTATTTCGAACAATGTAGAAGCTTACCATCTGGTTTTGTTATACGGACTCTATTTAAACTTGCTCTAAATATGGATTATCTGTCTGATACTTATGTTTGCTTTCGGGATTCTCATCCGCTTTCTGGTACGTGCTTTCCTTCTCTTAAATAGACGATGAATATCAACGTTCTTTTACTTAAAAGAATATGTCATATTATATCTGTTGACAGAATATGCGGAGGTCGGTGACGATGAAGCATCAGATACGGTCTGGGGCTCGCCATTAGTCTCATGCAGGAAGAAAAGCCGAATTTCATGGGAAAGCAAAAGCAAAATTTTCTTTTTCTCTCTTTTTTCTTTTTTTACATTCTACAGATACAAAACCACCATGTGAGAACGCAACACTTTCCTTGCTTTCTGTCAATCATGCGTGAAGGAAGACAGACGTAAAGCAGAAATATATCTAATAAAATCATATATGTTCAATCTTTTCTTTCTATTCTATTCTTTTACTTTTTCTTTTCACCTCATATATGCGGCATCGGTTTCTGGGATTCGCCATTTGTCTCATGTAGGAAGAGCACAATATCATGGGAAAGCAAAAGGGAACCTTTCCCGTCTTCTTTCTGTTTCCTCTTTTACATTCTAGACGTACAAAGATACCATGTGAGAAGAAACTACATTGTCCTTGTCTTCTGGTGCACTGTAAGCCCAAAGTCTTGTGAATTGGGCGCTCACAAAGACACACGGTAGGAGTAACATATATATTTACATCGGCAAACTATTATAATTGATATATAGCTCTATATATATATATATATATATATATATATATATATATATATATATATATATATATATATATATATGTGTGTGTGTGTGTGTGCACGCGTGCACGTGTGGAGGGAGAGAGAAGAATAGCCGAGTTAGGGTGAGATTCAGAAAGGACAGCATCCTTTTTGTTGAGTTGTATTGAATATCATCCTTTTCAATTCACATAGAGTGTGGTCTTCGTCAAAATTATAAGCATGTATCTGAATTTATTGATTGAGCAATCTCAAGCTCCGATTAAAGTTCCATGTGAAAACGGAACATTTTTGTACAGAGGGGGGAGGTCGTCCAAAATAAAAGTGGAGTGAAAACATGTTTTCTTTTTTTCAACAAATCAAATATTGCTATTTGGAAGCACAAGTTGTGCGGCCTCTCTATGTGAACCAGTTGTTAAACTAGAAAAGCATGTGCTTTCCATCTGTCGAATCCTTGCTTTTTCTTTTACATGGATTGTTATATTTTAACAATCTACCATCTCTTTCAATTTTGAAGGCTATCTACGTATGGTACTTTTATTTTACATTTTCTATGTAAGTTTTTAAGATTTTAAAAAATAATATGAGCTTATTTTACGGTCTAAAATGACTAAAACGAGCAATACGGCCTTCAAAAATCAATACTGCCTGCATGCGCGGGGAGAGAGAGAGAGAGAGAAGTTGGGAGCTTTATGGAGGACTGCGCTGCAGAGTGCAAAAGATGTATCCATCCGTTGATAGGAGTAGCAAGACAAGGGCATGGGAACGTGAGGAGAGGGGTGTCGCACTCCGTAAGTGCCTTCAACCAAACATATTTTCACGAAGGGTCGCCGATTTTGAGCGATCATGACACGTTTTCCATGCTGCACAGGTCTCGGATAAAGACAGGTTCGACTTGTTCAAGGTATTGACCTTTCCGGTACGATCAGTGTTGTTTTTTGACGGCCGTATTGCCCGTTTTGGTCATTTTTTACCGTAAAGTATGGTCAAAAAATTCATTAGACCTCCAAAAAATACATTAAAAACATAAAATATAGGTCGATCGTCAAAATACGACATTGGGTACGATCCCCTTCCCCTTTTCATCCACCCCAACCACCCTGCTACAATCACTGTATAACAAGCTCTTTGCTTATCGTAAGCTTGAATTACGCTCCGTGACTTTCTTCATCCTACCCCTCCTTTTTACGGATCGTCGGCCACCAGTTTGTAAAAATTCAGAGGGTTCTTTCTGTAAAGAGCAAGTGTAGTCGAAGTTTGATCTTCTTGTGCTTGATTTGATTGAAAGAATAAATATACAAGTGAAGAGGCATAGTACCTATGAGACTTATATATCTCACAAAATAGAGGTTAGTCTACTTGAAAGAAAACACTAAAAAGAACTACCTAAAGGCATCTGGTTTAATACTGCCCAAAGGCATTACATTGGCTTTGGATTCGCACATGTTCTGCCGTAGAGGGGGGTTGAACCCTCACCCTCTCCTCAAGAAGCAGAAAGCCCAGGAACAGATCAAATGTGTGTGCACTTTTATAATGTGAAGTATTCTATGTGATGATAAGCACACAACATTACATACAATCCTATTAAAAAGAACTCTTACCACCACGAGATATGCACTCTTAGCCCACTAATCAAAAGCCTTCTAAAATCCTTCACGATTTCTAACTTGCACATCATGTTAACTTGGATTGTGTACTTATGAAGTATTCTTCTTCAAAACTTCTTTGCTTGAATCATTCTTGACTATTGTATAATAGCCCCATAGATGCCGTTTCCATATCTTATCACAAGCTTATTTTTTGTTGAGATCATCTTTGTCTCTTCTTGAATCATTTCCATATCTCATCACAAGCTTATTTTTTGTTGAGATCATCTTTGTCTCTTCTTGAATCAAGACTATAACTTGAAGCTTACACCACTCATATATGAGTTTCATATCCTGCCATTGTTTTTGTTCTTCAGTATTTTTGTCTCTTTCTTGGGTTCGATTGAACGAACTCTTACGTCGATTCCCAAAGAAAGTATAAGTCCACTTCTATTCGATATCTAGTTGATGCTTCGTACGCATGGTAAATCATGTTCTTTGTACCCATTGAAGAATAATTCCCAAAGGGAGTTAGTAATCTAGTGTCTCATATCATATCAGTGGATAGTTTTTCTACTTCATACAAAAAAACTATTTCTACTCTTATTTGTAAGGATCGTTTTCACATTTACAAAATTGAGAGCACCAAGTTCAAGAGAAAGACTAAGATTTTGAACCCTTCTTTGCACAACTACTAAATCCTTTATCAAATTCTTTGGATAACCATTTATCAAATGTGAATCAAATGGCATGTATTCCTTCATCAAACGATGCAACGTTTCTGAATCACTTTCCTGTTTTTCCCACTTAAAATATCTATCTCTCTATTATCTACTTAAATAAACAAAAATTTTAGGAATTCTGGCGGCTTAATCTATTGAGCTTTGCTTGATCGGTTCTACTTTAGTACGTCGTTTTAAAATAAACGATAGAACTGATCATCACCATGAGCAACGTTTTTACTCTTTAATTGTTTGCACGTCCACTCGAATGGATTTTGGAAGCCGTTCTAGGTACTAGAAGAGAACATGAACCTTCTTTTTTCTAATCTTTGTCTTGGGTTTTGGGTGTTAGATATACTCAATACTCCACCCTCAAGTGACCACAAATGACCCATGGTGTTTTGCGTTGTAAGGCCCGCATTATGAGGAGAAGCCATTGTGAGATCTCGGAAATTTGTGGAACCTTAAATTCCAAGTTAGCTGAGGTCTATGTGTGACCATTTATGGTGATAAATGATCTTTGTGAGCCTAGACCTTAGGTTAGATATGCCGTAAACTTCCACACCATCAAGTTTCCATTCAAGGCAAAAATAAAGGCCTTGTAGCATCGCACAATTTCCCTATAAAAGCTTAATGGGGGGTGGAAAGGGCATATTACCACCTTCTACAAGGAGATATTGTCAGATTATATATATTGCTCACTATTTCGTATCTCCTAACTACCTTTATGTATACAATTTCTCCTTGTAAAAGCTATATAAGTGTGAGCCATGTTGAGCTTTAAAGAACATTACACACTAATAAGCCCTTCCTCTAGATTCTATCTAGATCTCCATCTAAGCTCCACATTGGGAGTGCACAGGTGCACAATACCATGGTTGTAACTGTGTTGCTCTTGGAAATCTCAGAATTTGAGTTCTCTATCTCTCACTCTTCGTTTATCTTTATCTGCATTTTTCTCTCAACTCTATCTACTACTCTATTCTAATATGTTGTTATTTTCTTACATGGTATCAGAGCTCAAGAGGCACTCAGTGGTGCTGAAGAAAAACAAACACAAAGGTTGTAGGGGTTTCAATGACAAAAGAGAGAAGATGTCAAGTGCTCCATTATCATCTAGAACTGGGAATCAAGGTGGCTCATCAATAGGAGTATGTGCAGCACAAATAAGAGAAGCAATGATGTCGATCATACCAATGTTGTAGATACAAACACCAACCTTCATGGAAGGTAAATTGGATGGTATAAACTACATCCGATGGAAGTTTAAAATAACTTTTGTCATTCATTCATATGAGCTTTTGGAGACTTGTCTTGGGATTGATCATTAGCACCAAGAAACAATGAATCCAAATAATCTTGGTCGAATGATTCCTCATGATGGTGAACTTCTACGTGCTTGCAAATGTAAAAACAAAGATGGAATCTATGCTCTGGTTACAACTACTTTTGATAGTGTTTTGGTTCTCATTCAGCATACTACCAAGGCATGTGAAGCATGGAACATATTGAGAAATCAATATGAAACTCATAATCAAACACGAATTTAGAACTTCAAGAATCAATTAGCACTAGAAAGGTTTGTTGATGGGGAGAGTGCAGAGGTTTTTATCAATTGCATGAAGAATTTACGAGATCAAATGGTAGGAGCAAGTGTAGAAAAGTCAAGTGAGGAGCTATCTCGGCATTGTCTTTGAATTTGTCCACCAAATTTTGATGATCTCATAATAGCTCTTAATGCTCAAATCAGACCTCAACCACTAATTTCCAAAGAATTCAGTGCCTTACTAATGGAGTTGGAGTTGTGGCTCAAGGCAAGGAGTGGCACCAACAAAGGAGATGCGACATTCACAAAAAACAATATGCTCCATTCACAACATTATCCCTTCTACACAAGAGAAGGAAGCATCATCTTCAGATGATGAGTCTCAAATTCACCAACCTATCATCACCCAAGTGGAAAAGTCATTGCTTTGTTGGATGACGTAGCTCTATGATTCTACAAACCCCATCTCATAGTCACTAGAATAGTTTGCAGATGGACTGAGGTGATCATAGAGAATAGAGGTATAGAGGCGAAAAAGCACCCATATTGAAAACACAACCTTGATGGCTGAGATCATTCAAGAACAACCAAAGGAATCGATCAATGTGGAAGAAGCACTCCACCATCCAAATTGGAGGGCTTCCATGTAAATAGATACAACAATATCATGTTTGCAAAACCTTAATTTCCAAGTTAGATGAGTTATATATGTGACCATTGATGGTAATAGATAATCTTTGTGAGCCTGATGAACTTCTACGTGCTTGGAAATGTAAAAACACAGATGGAATCTATGCTCTAGCTACAAGTACTTTTGATAGTGTTTTGTCTCTCATTCAACATACTACCAAAGCATGTGAAGCATGGAACATATTGAGAAATCAATATGAAACTCATAACCAAACCTAGATTTGAACTTCAAGAATCAATTAGCACTAGAAAGGTTTGTTAATGGGGAGAGTGTAGAGGTTTTTATCAATTGCATAAAGAGTTTAGGAGATCAAATGGTAGGAGCAAGTGTAGAAAAGTCAACTGAGGAGCTATCTCGGCATTGTCTTTGATTTTTTCCACCAAATTTTGATGATCTGATAATAGCTCTTAATACTCAAATCAGACCTCAACCTCTCTCATGGAGTTCGAGTTGCAGCTCAAGGCAAGGAGTGGAAGCAACAAAGAAGATGCGACATTCACAACAATTGAGATGCTCCATTCACGACACTATCCCTTCTATACAAGAGAAGGAAGCATCATCTTCAGATGATGAGTCTCAAATTCACCAACCTATCATCACCCAAGTGGAAAAGTCATTGCTTTGTTGGGTGAGGTAGCTCTATGATTCTAAAAGCCCCATCCCACAGTCATTGGAATAGGTTGGAGATGGACAGAGGTGATCATAGGGAATAGAGGTATAGAGACGAAAAATCAACCATATTGAAAACACAACCTTGATGGCTGAGCTCATTCAAGAACAAGCAAAGGAACTCATCAATGTGGAAGAAGCATTCCACCATCCAAATAGGAGGGCTTCCATGCAAATAGAATACAACAATATCACGTTTGCAGAAGCCTAATTTCCAATTTAGATGAGTTATATGTGTGCCATTGATGGTAATAGATGATCTTTGTCAGCCTAACCATTAGATTAGGTAGGACATAAACTTTTGGGCCTTTGGGTTGGCATTCAAGGTCAAAATAAAGGTATTGTCACATTGTGTAATCCCCATAGAAGCTAAATAGGGAGAGTGTAGAGCAGGGCTTGGCCTTCTATGGGTTCTAGAGGGCCTATCCCCCTAGCCCATACGGCCGAGACGATAGGGCTTTTGGTCATGCAGATATTGTCAGATTATATATTTTTCTAACTATTTTGTATCTTTTGACTATGTTTATCTATGCAGACTCCTCTTGTAAAAGCTATATAAGCATGGCCTATGTTGAAGTTATGGGACATTGCGCACTAGTAAGCCCTTCATCTAGAGTCATTATAGATGACCATCTAAGCTCCACGTTGGGAGTACACGGGTGGAAAACACCATCTTTGTAACTACATTTCTCTTAGAAATCTGAGAATTTGAGTTCTCTATCTCTCAGTTTGAACCTTTGTCTGCATTCTTATCTTAACTTTGTCTACTGTTTTATTCCTCTATGTTGTTATTTTCTTACATTCAGCTCATCCTAATGTACTAGCTATTATATATAAAACCTGAACTAGAAGCTAAATGCCATATCAAGTTTTAATATCGCATAGCATTGAATCCTTTTCTATGTAGATGTGAGGTCTAATATCTCATATTAGTGTTTTTAGACAGATACGTCTAGAGAAGTTGTCTATCTTAGAGTTCAGAGATATCATTTTGTCAACTCCTTGATACGAAACCATGCACATGGTGAATCTAGTTTTTGCCAATCCAACCATATCAAGAATAGCCACAAATTTCTTCATAATAGGTTTGTTTAACGTACAAGAAAGGTACTCAACAAACTTTTATCCTTGCTAATAACTTCTTGTTTCTTAATTGACTACATATTTGTAAGACAAAAAAAAAGGACTTTTCTTTTTTCTTTTTCTCCATTCTCAACCCCCTCAGCTGAATTCTCATAGTTCCGGTGTACTGATGGAAGAGCTGGTTCGAAGGCTCATAGTAACATCTTCATTTATGCTCCTCTATCGTAATGTCACACTCGACCTACCTCGGTTTCATGTTCGAAATGATCGTCGCGTCTAATGATAGGCATAAGAAGAGTCAGTTCCGTGATACAGATGAAGAGTTCACAAAGGAATTATGAAAACTTCTATTCCGCACTTGGGTCGACGGCTCATCGTGAAATCCCTTTCGTGTGTGAATCGATAGTAGCGTTATTTCATGCTTTCGTGTGTGAATCTCTTGCTTTCTTGCTTTCGTTTGTGAATTTCTTGCTTTTGTGTGTGAATTCATATTAGCAGAAGAAGAGTTTGTTCCGTGATACTGAAGAGTTCACAAAGGAATTACGAATACCTCTATTCGACTGCTGGTTCGAGGGCTCATAGTGACATCCTTATTTCAGATCCTCCATTTCGTCGCACTTTCCGGCTTTCGTGTGTGTAGTGATATTAGCTTTAAATTATAGAAACAGAAAGAGTAGATTTCGTGATAATGATGAAGAGTTCAGAAACAGATTATTATGATTCCTTCTAGTTCGGCGCTGCATGATTGCGCACATTTTATAATATGTTCCGGTCCTTCGGAACTCGTATTCGACAAGTAGAAGTCCTGTAAAGTCATAGAAGAGACCAGCGAGCGTTGGACACACGCTTGCGCAAGGCGAGCGCATGAATGTCTGTTGGGCACACAGAGCAGCCGCCACACAGGAGTAACGGCGCGCACTTCATCGCTTTGCGTCGAGAGAAGGAAAGGAGGCCCGAGGGTAACCACGCTTTCCGCGCGCGGCTTCACAACCAAACATGGTTGATCTGATGTAATAGTACGGAAAGCACTAGAATTCTTACTACAAAGCATCGGGATTGTGATGGTCGTCTTCAGAGAGTTCTCCATATGAGCCTCCCGAGTCCCGGCTTGAAGCAATCTCCTCTCCGAGAGACGATTGGTTGCTCAGCTGTCTTCTGGGATGCTATCGGAAGCGAGACACTTGGGAAAATCTGAAAGGAAAGATGAGCTCTCAACTTTGGCGACTTCTGTGAGTGGTCCATATAGAAGTCGTAATGGCGACAAAATGGATTTAAGAACAAGTCCATAAAAAATGCAAAAAGTTGTTTTTTTTTATAATACACAGAAATCTCTAACGTAAATGGATCGTTCATGAAGGTTTGAATAATACACAGAAATCTCGAACGTAAATGGATCGTTCATGAAGGTTTGAAAGAGGTTCTTTCGTATGGGAACTAAAATTCATGTCTATTTGGCACCCCTAATTGAGGTCAAAAAGTTCGTTCTCATGTGGCAGATCTTGCATAAAGGTATCTGGTCCAATGCAAGGGCTAACAAAACCTGTGGTGTGCCGCCATGGTGCAAGCGCTATCATCGATGCATCGAAGATTTACTTCACCTGTTCTTCGACTGCCCCAAGTCTCGTGGTATCTGGCGTCACGTGACCCGAGTATTGAGACTCTCGAACCAAATCAATTGGCAACAGGTGATGTTGGGTGAGGCGATCGGATGCTCATCGAGGCTATGGAATGCCATCAGGGGTGAGACTCTCTGGAAGATTTGGAGGGAGCGATGTGCTGTCAATTTTACTCCTAAGGAATGGTCGATCGAGAAATCCTTGTTTCTCTTAGGTAAAAGAATCTCCCGAGATAAGAGATCTCTGCTGTTTAGACATCATTGTATTTATCTCCTTGAAAACAACAAGCTGAAACCCAAATGGGCCCCACATGAGGGTGATGATGAATTTATCCGCCTCATTTGTAATGCCCTCTAGGCTGCCATATTCCTCCCCTGCATTGTGGGATTTGGGGGGTCCCATGGGCACTAGTCCCATCCACTTGTAACTTTTCTTTTTTAAATTAATTAAAGTCCGGGAGATTAGGCTAAGGCCGAACTTCCTTTTATTAAAAAAAAAAAAAAAAGAGGTTCTTTCGCAGTCGTCCCTAACTCTTTTGTACTTTTGCTCCTTTTAATCGTTTAAAGTCTTTGTGCATGAAAGAATATTCATGAAAATAAATGCATCTTTATAAAGAATATTCATCTAAAATATTATAATCATACAACCTCGCATATAGAACATCAAGTGAATGATTGACTGAAACTGATCCCGTTTTCATCACTATAGTTTAGGCTCTGAAATAGGTGAGATAATTTTTAGGGTTTTTCTTTTGAAAATGGAGGTTCGACAAGTGCCTATTCTCTCGAGCTTTAACTTAGAAAGAACAAATATACAAACGTATGCGCATAATATCCCAAGACCCCAAAACTTAGGGTTCTTTTTATTGATCCGAATTGATCATTAAAAGTTATGCATAGACCCCGAAACATCAACAATGGAAACACGACGTTAAAATCAACCATTTTTTTTACTTTTAAAATCAAATTATTCCAACATACTAGCCCATCATACAAACCTCTTCTGAATATTGTTTTATAACTAGTTTTAACTTTTTCCTTTTCACTTATGTTGGTCCATCTTCTCTCATTAAAATTATTTTTATTGGAAAATTTGTAACGATATCTGTAGACATAAAGATTCCTTTTCTAGTACACTATTTCAGGGAAACGCATTATAATTGAACATATGTTGATTTTTTCCATTCTTTGTTTCGTTTATCTCCCTTGGATAATTTCTAGCATGTTCCTTTTACTTTCTCAATAGGTGAAAGAAAAACCTTTTTCATTACTACGTAGAAACCTTGTGTATTATGAGATAACCTTACAAAACCCTATAATTTTTGGATGCTATATTTTGAAAATGGATAAATGAAAATAATCTTGAATGTATCTATACCTAATTAAGATCATTTATGAAGCTTTTATTGAGTTAAAATCTACATTCGCTTCCAAATATTTCAATGTTAAATCAACGTTGACCGTATAATTTGATGTTCCTCAGCTCCATAAGAGCTACTTGTAAATGTTTGAGATAGTTTCCTTCATTAGGGATAAAGAAAAGTGTATCGTCAAGAATATTTGCCATTTAATACTTTAATATGGTTGAAGAAATTATTTATAAAATTCAAGGACTACCCAAATCAAGATTCAACATGTGAGGACGAAGATACATTGGAAGGGACTACCCCTACTTATTTATTTAAGGACAAGTTGTATCACAAGTTGAGGAGCATCTTATGTTCCCCTAGTCCTCACTAGACCCAAATCAAGATTCAACATTTGAGGATGAAGATACATTGAAAGGTACTACCTCTACTTACTAATGTAAGGAAAAGTTGTATCACAAGTTGAGGAGCATCTTATGTTCACCCAATATTCATGTTTGTTTAATGTCCATTGAACCTTAAATAATTAATTCAAAAACACTAGCTTACTAGATTTGACATGATTTTAATATAGTATAAATAGTTAGGAATCTTTGTGTCAAACTTCTATTCGAGTTATTAAAGTTCTCTTATGAATACTAAGCTATAAATGAACGGTACAAATTTTAATTTATTTTTTCTAAAATTCAATCTACTTAGGACTAGATTACCTTTATAAAAAGAGAAATTCTGCAAGAAAGGGATACCATATGAAGAGGAACTCTCTTCAATAGTCAAAGCTAATGAGCTCCTTAACAAACAAAATAGAGTGTGAGCAATCACTACTCAAAGTATGGAGAAGATGCTCAAGAAAGTAGAGGGTTTTCTAGGAAGGGGCCTACTAGCTTACGCAAAATCCTAAAAGAAATAACACATGTGGGATCATCTCAATTGGAACCACATGATGTGATTATATGACTTGGAAAAGATTCCCTAAATGATATGGTTCTCTTTTCCAAGAAAATAGGGTTTATCACACCTAATTGTAGAAATACTTGTGTTTGGCCCCTTGCTTCATAATGCTTCAAGTGTCATTAGTTGAGATGGCCCATATGTTCTTAAATTTGGAGCTTTATTTTCAACACTCCCCCTCAAGCTTCAACCTTCAATTTTTCATCATAGCTCCATCCTCCCAATGCCTCTTTTGAACTTCATTAGCTTGGTTAGTCCAATGCCTTGGTAAGCATGCGTCACATTGATCCTTGGTACTTATGTGTTGGAATTGTACCTCCTTCATGAACACCTTCTCTCTAATGTAGTGATAATATACTTATATATGCTTGCTCATAGCATGGAACATAGGATTGGAAAGTAGCTACACACTTGTCATGTTTTCACACATGATTGGAAATTAATTAATTTGCAAATTTAATTCACTCATAAGCTTCTATAGCCACATAAGCATAGATGTAACTTGTGCTCGTGCTCTATATTTAGCTTCTCTTGAATATAGCCTATCTTCTTTGGATCCAACACAATGAGCATCTCTATGTGCTTTCACTTGCAAATCATCTTCAAAATGATAAAAAGGACCTAGATTTAAGATACCTTTAACATATGTGAATACACTCTTCGCGGTAACTAAGTGAGGACCCCTAGGTATGGGCTTGCATTGAGATAGCACATCAAATGTATAAGCTAGATTAGAGTTTGTGATAGTTACATAATTCAGAGATCAGGCTATAGATATATATAAGAGTGCATTATGAACTTCATTACCTTCCATTGAATTGAATCTCATATTGACCTCCATTGGACTACTCAATGGTTTAATATGTGTAAGTCCATACTTCTTCAATACATCCAAGATGTATTGCCCTTGCATTATCAAGATACCATTATCTTTGTATGGTATTTCAACTAATCCATCATTTGGGGTCCTAATGGAATGTAGGAACTAAATTCTCCCTCACTTTTATCAACACAAATTCAACTAGACCAAAACAAATCCTAATTACATTGATAGTTGTCTAAGGTTCGGACAATTTCTCAAAGACTTGATCTTGAACCCTTACGTATGGCATCCCATACCACCATGCTCACTTTTATGATAATGCAAAAATCAATTTTAAAAACCATCAAGGCCACATCCACATCATTCTGTATTGAATTCTTCTTAGACTTAATCCTTTTGAAAGCTAGTTGTATTAGAAACAAAAGTATGCGAATTTCTAATAACTTTGAGTCTACGTGTACTCAAAACTTTCCTCTATACTTTTGAACATTGTTTTAATAGTTTGACTTAAGTCTCAGAAGATTTTTTCTTTCTTATACAAGTTTAAGATCCTTTAAGTAGAAAACTAGTCTTCTACTTAAATATTAAGTCCCTAGGAAACACTAACCTCTTTGTCATTTTGGCTATATCTAGCTCCTTTTCACTCATTATTATCACATATTGAAAAAATCCTTCAAGATAAAATCCTACTGAGGATTTTTTTCTTAAGAGAAAAAGCCCTTGTTCCCCTATCATGAGGTAATTACTAAAACTTTCATTCAAATCTTACTACTGTTGATATATTTAGGTAGTGATGTGTGTGAACACACTAGGACCGCCGGGGCACTTTTTCCCCTCTTATAGGAGGTTTTTTTCCCCCAGATTGTATATACGCCTATTGCCCTAATGGGCTACTTATCATTGTACATTCTCTAATAATACATTCAATATTGTGTGTTGTGCTTCAAGCTTCTTCTCCTTCCTTTTGATGTTTACATGCTTCTCCAAACGTCTATCTCCAACAGTTAGTATTAGAGTAGGTGGTTGCTTCATCTAGGGCGCCGTCAACACTCCTTGGGTTGCAGTTTGAGAATCACAGGAATTATGTTGAGCAAACTCGTGCATGTTTTCAAGATCAAAATCGTGATCTGAGCTCGTTTCTGCCTTCGAATGCACTATCATAGTGCTTGTGATGGCTATTTTGTCTTTTTATGCCAGAGGTATATACCAGTTTCTATTCGCCAGTATAAGCATCTCAAAGCCTACTACAGGTCTAGCAGAATTCATCTTGGAAGTTCTGTTCAACTTTTTCAGATTCAGCCAATTTTTTGCATCAAGGTATTTTAGTCACTAGCCATGGCTGAAAGCAGTGATGTATTTCGTATGTTGGCTGTCGAGGATAAGTTTGATGGTACCAACTACCCATTATGAGCTTATATGATGCGAAATGTATTAGTTGCAAAAGGAGTGTCGAACATTGTGCAGGGTGTTGAAAAACGTCGTATCACATGTGCAAATATTACAACTCCAGGTACAGAAGCTGAGGCAGAAGGTGTCGAAGATGATGATATTTTGCATATTCCTGTTCATGTTGTAGTTTCTGCTGCACCTAGTGCATAACAATTTCATTGGGGTGGCAGAGATGCCCAGGCACATGCATTGATAGCGTTGCAGAATAGCTAAGGATGCTTGGGATACACTTACCACATTGTACCAAGCTAGGAATGAGGCTCCTGTTGCTTACCTCCAAAACTAGTTGGAGAGTGAGCACATGAATAAAGGTGATTCTATGGACAGTTTTCAAACGTGCCATTATTCCTCATATTCGCTCTTGCATAATAACTAAGTATGCTTGGGATACACTTACCACATTGTACCAAGCTAGGAATGAGGCTCGTGTTGCTTACATCCAAAAATAGTTGGAGAGTGAGCACATGAATGAAGGTGATTCTATGGACAGTTTTCTAACAAAGATCAAAGATTTGAAGGAACAATTGATTTCTGTGGATGAGGTTATACCAGATAGCTCACTTGTGCAGACCGTTCTCAATGGTCTTCCTGATTCATATTAGAGTTTTGCTTCTACTCTTCGGTTAATGATGAAAGGAAATCCAAATGCCTTGTCATTTGAGTTAGTCTTTGTTATGTTGTAGGAAGATTAGTCCAGGCTGAACAGATTCATTATGTGTGTTGTAGATCAAGCTTTCTTGGCTAGTCAAAAGGGCAAAAAGGCCTATTCAAGAAAAATGGGAATTACACATGATTTTGAGACAGTTCTTTGTGTCCCAATGTTTTAGTTTTCAACTCATTCACATGCTAAAATATGGTATTATCTCTTGATTGGAGTATATTAAATTGACACTTTAGTATTGAGGATAATTTTATTATAAATGGGGTATCTAGGTTGGGCTCAAACTTAAGAAATTAACTTTGTAAGTAATACAAATGGGACTTGAATAATTCCCAAATTTCTTGAATATGCCTTCAAAGGAAAATGGAGCTCTTCAACTAGTAAGCAGAAATCTGCAAATGCTGCACATTCAAAGAAGGAAGATAAAGATGAGAAGAAATCTGAAGAGCAAAAACTGTTTTGCAAGTACTCTAAAGTGAATGATGATATTATAAAGAATTGTCCAAATCTGGCTGCTAAAGAGGCAAAGAAGAAAGAGGTTGGAATGGTTGTTATAGAGGCCTCTACACCAAAAACAGAGTCTGCTAATCTTGTGTAGGAAGAAGAGTGGGCGTTTACTACTATCTGCTGTTTTGACCCATCTGTTTGAGAAGTTCAGAGCTAAAATCTTTAAGTGGATAAACATGCAGTCCAACCTCTCCGAAAGGAACTTTATTCTTCCTTGTCTGACCTATTTTTTGGCTTGTTGGAAGCCGACTAAAAAGTGGTTGTCTCAGGCCAGCTCTCTGGCTAGGAGATTTCTGTGGGGTGGGAACAAAATTTCAAAAGTGGCTTGGAAGGTTTGCTGTATGAAAAAATCAGAAGGTGGGCTTGGTTTGATTTGCCCTACCAGGATGGCTACCCAGATGACTGCAAAGTGGATCCTCAGAGCTGTCTCTTCTAATGATTTTTGGGCTTGTTTGATTAAAAGGAACATAGATAAATTCTGTCTTAAAAATAATAAAAGATGGTGTAACTTCAAGCTTTGGGATATTTTAAATTCTCCTGCTTTGTTTGTTCCCAAAGGTAGCTCTCTAATCTACAATTTCTGGAACTCCTGGATGAAGGTCAAAGAGAATTATAAATTGCTTGTGTGGTTCTCCTTTAATTACTCGTTCCTTTTACTAGGACTCCCTGTGGATTGGCTGGTTTGATCCTCCTAATATTGGCCATCTTCCCATTAGAAGGAATAAGTGCAAAAGAATGGGTTTTGTTAAATGGCAGGATCTTTATAGAGATGGAAGCTTGATTGATGATCACTTTATAATGAACTATGAAACTCTAACCTTTGCTTGTAAACAGATAATTAAAGACAAAAGGAATAAGCTGTTGACTCTCATGGATAATCACCTATGGTTGAAGACAATCTCGATTTCTGATATGGCTCAAGATATTTATAACTACTACAAACGCTCTCTGATCAGCATCAAACTAATTACTGGGAGTCTGAACAAGAAATGGAAGTTGGCTTGGTCTGCTCATCAGTGGAGATATAGATTTCAGTGCATTTGGTCCCTCCCTATTGATAACAAGCACTCTTGCTTGTTGTGGTTGATATTGCATAAATGAATTTGGACTAGCAGCAAAGTTAGAGAATATAAAATTGATGTAGGTCTTTGTCATCACTGTGGTTAGGAAGAAGACTTAGAACATCTTCTTTCCAAGTGCAAGACTTCATCTAGATTTTGGAAGGTCATTTATCTCTACTACAATACTTATGGGCTGAGCTCACCTAGTACCAGAGAGTTTCTCATAGGTGAAGCGAACAAGATGGATATTGTGATGTGGCAGTTGATTAGGGCTCATATCCTCTGGCCTATTTGGAAAAATAGAAACAACAAAATCTATGATAAAAAAAGTAAAGACTACCTCTTCCCCTGTTTGATGGGGATTAAAAGACTTCTGACCAAATGTATGAAGTCTGTGCCCAGTCGTCATCTAGAAGAGTCTAGCCCTTTCCCGATCCTCAAGAAATTCCCTTGTAATTTGTGGAGAGATAAGTTGTTACAGATCCCATCTTCAACTAGAGTCAATATGTTTCACTATATTAATCTGTATATTGAAAGCTTGATGTTATTTGGTAGGAGAAGAATCCTGGTTGGCTTCTTCTAGGTTAGCCGGGACTTTATAACTTTTTCTCTTTATTATAATTAAAGTCCGGGAGATTAGGCTAAGGCCGAACTTCCTTTATTTAAAAATAAAAAACCAGGAATAGCTATATGCCCGAAATAACTACAAGTAATAAAATACGATTTCTTGCAATGAACTGAAGAGTCCCGTATCACATATACTCTCTCTCTCTCTCTCATGAATGTATGCAAACAGGTAGGCACATTTATGCCATTTTGCGAATCCAGCGAGTCAAAATCTTACATAAACAAGAGCCGAGTGCACTAAGGATTCAAGAGGTCATCCCTTTTGTATGTCAAGAGTAGCTTGCTAAATGTACGCTTCTACTTCCTGCGTTTTTCTGATGTTGAGTTCTCTTCCAGGTCTGAGTTGATCAAAAGATCGCATGGAGATCCGAGCCTTTTTTATTTCAGACATGAGCTTTCCTTCAAAACAGTTTTCTGGATTCATGTGTACACAATCTTTATGCTTTTTTGTCTACAATTCTTGTACCTCCTCTGTGTTCGCGCATCCATACTCCTCGAGCATGCCATTTGAAATCCGCAACCTGGGTCGAAATGTTATGCGGATCCGTGAAACATCACGTGATTACTGAGTTGGCCCTTCTCAATTACCCACTTCAAACGTACCCATTTACTTTGTCTACAGCCAATCGAGGAACACAACGGTGAGAAGCTTCGTATCCACTCCAAGCTCTCTCAATCATGTATGCACGCATTGTAAATTTGACGGCCGTATTGCCCATTTTATTAAACCCTCAAATACGGCATCATGTGTAGATTGACGGCCGTATTGCCCATTTTATTAGACCCTCAAATACCGGTATCATGTGTAGATAGCCATCAAAATTGAAGCGCATGGTAGACCGTCAAGATACAACACTATGCACGTACACAGACGGAAATGAGAGAATCGTGATTGTCCAGGTGCTCGTAGATGTGCAGCTAAACAGACCGAGCTCCCGTTCTGAAAGCCGTCATAACCTCTTTCTCACGTACAATTCTGTACTTCCTTTTAAGGGTGTATACAGGATTCCATGTACTGGTAGAGCTGCAGGCAAACCGATCGAGCTCGAAAAGAAGACAATGATGAGTCAATCTCATGTACGTTTGTCTGTCTTTTTTAGGATGCCGATGGAAGCCATTAAGTCTCTCGCATCAATGGTGGTACCCCGAGCCCTTTGTCCCTCTTTCGGCGACAAAATAAAAAAGCAGGTTCACGCATCAGAACCAAAAGCATCCATGATGATCATACCATGTGGGAATCAATATAAAACACTAGAAGGTTTACGAACGTCCAACTAGTTTCGCCGCCAATTATGTTAATAGATGAACGTTTACTGAGTTCGGAGCATCGACTTCGATGCCCTAAGTGTGGATAATCGACTAGAGAAGAACAACTAGAAAGACTTACTTGGTGTTTGACACTGTGAAGTCAGCTCATTTTTTGCTCAAAAGATATCCGAACACATGATCTCTACATAAAATATTCAGTGTGCTGCAATTCTTGATCAATTGTATGAAATATAATCAATTGATCAATTTTACATTGAATGTGAAACAAAATTTAACAATAAATGAGAGAAGGGTGAACAAAAAAATTAAAATAGTCCACATCCCGTTGTTCTAGTGGTTGTGTCTTTCGTCTCGTGAGGCAGAGGTCTGGAGTTCAATCTCTAAGCTCGATATGTAATGTTTTGGGCCTGTCCAAATCAGTTGAAACCAATGGTAATCTTGTTTGACCCCTACTTTATGAGGTACAAAGAGTCCCTAAATAGTTGAAACCAATTGTAATCTTGTCTAACCCCTAATTTGTAAGATACAAAGAGTCCCATGGGTACCATGCCCATTCACCTGTACAGTTGTTCTTTCAAAGTTAAAGCTCGGAATCAAAATAAATAAGTTGATAGATTAGCTTTACGAACTAGGAGAATGCAAGCTCATTTCTAATTGTGTGGCTAAAGATTAGAAAGAAATGATTATCTGAAGATAGATACCGATTGGAAAATCTTTTCAGTTTGTTTTGGATCTATGCGAACTGAAAAACTCCTCATGATATGTGCAATCATCTTCTTTCTTCATGATATTGTTCCAAGATCTCTAGCCTTGATATTGTGCCTTGAGGCGTCGACATTATTAAAAATTATCCCTACCTTTGTATGAAGTTTGTATCAGAGCAACGTGCACCTAGGGAGCACATGATATCAGAGCAAGAATGAGAAGTGATTGGGGAGATGCGTCATATTACTGAATGGTTTCAATCTATCATACTCTACAATATGGTGGTTATGAGCTAAAACCTTACATCATTATCCAACGACGATAAGGATTTTGCGATACTCGCTGAAAACAAAGGAGGATCTCAAACAACATGTGCGATGCAAGGGTCGATCGTCTTTTTTGTTATTTTACACTTATAATTTCTGATATTGAACTTCCGTCAATCTTGCAAGTAAAAGAAGCAATAAGCCCTTTTGATCCTCGTTTGCGATGGTATGCTATGGTCTGCACGGAGACTAAAGGAATTCATACCCTTCCAATAGTAGTAATCGCATATAAAGACCAAGAAAATGCGGAACAAAAATGTGGCCCTCAATACTGAAGCTACTTCAATGGTATCCTACATGATTCGACATCGAATTGCATTGTTGCTAAAGCATACATTTCCATCTTGATTCTCGTTCTTATGCATGCCTGCATACTTACCCTTTCAACGATCAGTTTTTGCTAAATTTACCCCAAATTTTGAAAATGTCTCATCGTTATGTGTTTTATCAACAAAGTGAAACATCGCCATTCAAGTAGTAAGCTTCGCACACAAAAATCAAAATCTAACAAGATCTATATAGCAGAGACAGTAAAATCAGGTATAGAATTTTTTTGCAACAATGTAAGAATTCCATTTTTTTAAACCTATTGTGGAAAATTTCATTTACTGATGCATGTGAGTAGGCAACATCATGTAAAAGCAAGATGTATAAATTGTCGATCCTTAAAAGGAAAAATCAGAGACAATAACATTCACATCTATGTCTATTGAAAGCTTCTTCAAAAAAATGAGGGTCATGCTTAGGGTCTTAGATGGGGAATATTGGAGTCAAGTTGATTTTGTTGATGTATAGGAAAGGCCATAGAGAAGAAAATCCAAACACCTCATGATCCTAACATGGGATGGATGTATGAAATTATGGCCATCCATCAATAGCTATTTGCAAATGTTATATTGTGTTTCCACTGCTTATACTCAAAGTCTGATTACAAAGGTACATTTATGGCATATGTTTCTCATATACACATTCTAATGGGGAATAATCTATCAAAACCCTTGAGAAATTCAACAAAGTGAGAACCTAAGATGCGGTTAGAAATAGAAGTGAAAAAAGAACCAAAATTGATATTGATATCTCTCTATAGAAAGTATTTTATTTCTCATTATAACAAAATATAGATAAAAATATCTCAAATTATTTCTTATATTTGACCTAAAATTTTCATAGTCAACTAATGGGATGATTATCTAATTGAGATATATGTGGGGGATTCATATTCAGATTTGATGTATGAATTCTCGTGCTTGGCTTCATGCTTCATGATGTTTCAAGTGTAAAGAAAATACAAGGTCCATATCCTCATAAGGTTGGAGTTTGATTTTCAACACTTCCCATCAAGCTTCATCCTTCATGTCTTCATCCAAGTTCCAATATTTGAATGCCTCGTTTGAACATTATTAGCTTGGTTGAGTCCAATGATTTGGTGAACATGTTTGCATGCTAATCCTTGGTACTTAGGTGTTGGCCTTTCACCTCCTTAGCCAAAATATTTTCTCTGATATAGTTCCTCTATATGCTTGCTCCTAGCATGGAACAAACGCCTTCTAGATAGGTGCACACTACTCATATTGTAGAACATAATTAAAATTTTATTAATTTGTAAATGGAATTCTATTATAAGCTCCTTGAGCCACATGAGCACTAGTAACTTAGGCTAATAACATTTATCCAGTTTGTATTGATGATAAGGCAATTCTCCATTCCTTGGTATAAGCATGGTGAAAGCATTAACTAGCTTGAAGTGGAGATTTTGATTCTCACATTAATAGTGAGAATTTTGAGGGAAATAAGTTGCATTAGGAAGGTCTTAGATTTTAGATTGCGTGTATAAAAGCTCTCGGCATCAGCCCTCAAGAGTTCAGCAAAGCATTCACTTGTGTAAACAGAGGTTCTATGAGTGTTCCTCTAAGGCAACCCAAACTTCAAGGATACATAGGGAAGTTATATATTCTCCAATCGTTGGTATTAGATCATTTCAAACATACAAATGCATTCAAGGAGGATCAACAAAAGGTATTAAAGGACTTAGAAGGAAGGAAAAGTATTGGATCAAGCTTAATAGCACACAACCAAGCAAATTGAGTCTACTAGTGGAAAAGGAGAGCATAAACTCCATATGTTTGGTACTTGTGAAGTACAAAGGTAAAACCTATATTTCTCACTTCTGCTGCATCATACATCTAGGACAGTGCACAAGAGTAAAACATGCCAGAGTATATAACTTAAATCAAGAACTTGGATAAAAAACAATAATAAGCCATGGAGGTCTAGATTGTCTAGTTACCTCATGCAGAAAGGGCATTGTTTGTTGCATCTATGCATTAGGAAATTAGCATCCCCTTGTCCTTCATCATAGCCCTAATAAATTCAACAACGTACATATTCTTTCTTTTCTGCTACACCCTTTTGTTGAGCTATGTAGCTGCATGTCATTTGTCTCTTGATATCATTGGACTCTAACAAATCTGAGAAATCATGCAAGAAGTATTTTCCCCCTCTATGTGACTTTGGACACACTATCTACCTATCACATTACTTCTCTACAAGAGCTTTGAACTTGTTGAACTAATTAAAGGCATCTAGTTTTTTCTTGATGAAATGAACACAAGTCATTGTTATGGAATCATCAATTAAGGTTACAACGTATCCATAACCTCCATTTGAGTTCTCCTACGTTAATTTTGAATCATTTATTTGAGCCAAATCAACTAGATGATAACTCACATATTTTCTCTTCTTAAATGGTAACCTGGTTTGCTTATACCCAATTAGCAAACTTCAAAAGCATTCTTGAGATTCTAATTGTGAAGTTTTGATAGTCAAACTACTAACCTCTTCTTCTCCATGTCCTTAAACTTTGAGTATTGATTTCCATACCTCTTATCCCAAAGATTGAGTTCTACCACCTTCGTGCTTCCATATATGAAGTAGGTTGTGTGGTTGAAGTTTGGGTTCACCTCCAATGAGAATATCATTCCATCCTTCCTTCCTTTAGACACCAATCTGTATCCATCTTTAGGGTTTTCCAGAGTGCATGCTTTCTCATTGAATTTGACCTGCAATCCTCTTTCAATCCTTTGAGCCATACAAACATTTCTTTTTGTAATTGGGGGAGCATGAAGAACCTCTCTAAAACACTTAGCCTTATGAAAAACATCCAAAATAACATCACCTATATGTGTAATGGCATGTGAGGTATCATCACTTATCTCCACATGCCCTTTATTTAATGGTACCTAAGTATTTGATAAGAGTCCTTATTGTAGATCATGTGATTCCTACATTCACTATCAGTATACCACATGTTGATCCTTGTGTCTTATAACCACTCATATGCATCATGGTTACAATGCCTTCATTATCATCTGGTGTAGAAGCATAGTTAACTTTCCCTCTGTATGATGAGTTTCCTTTGTGTCTCAGATAACAATCCCTTGCATACTAGCCATACTTGCCACATACATAGCATCCATCGGAGTTGTTGTCTCAAGCTTGATTGTACCTTCAGCTTCTTCTTGTACGCTTGTCTCTTGCTCTTGATGCGACCTTCTCCTATGCTCTTGATCATATTCTCTACTTGCTCCACTTCTTTGCATTCCTCTACCCCTACCTTAATTTTTTCCTCTGAATGTACCTTTATGTGCATAAAATGCTTAGGATTCATTGCCTTTTGTCTTTGAGCCTCTAATGTCCGTCTATTCAATGACCATCAAGGTCACTTACTACTAAAATTTACGAAAATTTTATTTGAAATGTATAGAATTAGTTAAAGTCCTCAACTAATCATCCATATGTCCATCCAATGTATATGCAACTAGGTC
This sequence comes from Ceratopteris richardii, assembly GCA_020310875.1. Classification (NCBI taxonomy): domain Eukaryota; kingdom Viridiplantae; phylum Streptophyta; class Polypodiopsida; order Polypodiales; family Pteridaceae; genus Ceratopteris; species Ceratopteris richardii. Next base: position 108,137,657 of record CM035426.1, on the reverse strand, counting down.
AGCATCATTATGTGACAACCTATGGATCCAGATGCATCAGTGACCTCCATGATATTCAAAATTTGTCATTGATATTGTTACTAGGTTTCTTCTTTATATTATAGTGTTCCTTTTTTAATACGATGTTCGGAGCCTTGGTTGAGGGAGGGTATAACCTCCTTAACATTTTTGACATTTTGATTGAAGATTCTAACTCCTAGATGTGCCCTAGAATTGCATTATTAATATGCTCAGATAGGATGAATATAACCCGCTTCTTTCTCTAATTTGATTCTCTAGACATCAATGGTTGATAGTTGTTCTTATCTAGATTTTCAATATATATGCTATATGGTGACATTTTTCTCTCCAATGTACTCTTATAAGGCTCTTTGATGCAAGAAGAGTTCTATAACTTGCGATTTTTACCTCTATACTCCAAGAGTATAAAAACGAATGTGATAGATGCCTTGCTTCCTCACAAGAGGTAAATTATGATTTTTACCTCTATACTCCAAGAGTATAAAAAGGCCTTGCAGTCAAAGTAGTAGCTCTTTTTCTTCCAAAGCCTTCAATAGCTTTTTGTAGCTCTCTTTGCATGTCTTTATGGGCCAATGATCCTCTGTCACTCTAATGGGAGAATACTAAGCTTCCCTATGCAGCTTGAAGCATGAGTAGCATCATATGTATACTCATAAATACATCTTTTCAATTTAATGTTCCCCTAAGATCCTATGGAATGAAACCAAGAGCGATTAGTGAGTTAAACAATACTACAAGAATTGAATACTTCAAGTTATCTTACTCAAAATACTTTCTTCTACTGAAAGTTCTAGTGCCTCCAAGATAGACTACTCATTAACTTCAATAGACACACACAAAGATACTCTTGTTCACTCTTGAGAGGATTTCTTTGATAATATGCAAATTTAAGAACGAAATTTGACAAAACTTTAGAAGGATACATCAAATTTCGAAAAGCCAAGGATTGCAACAATTTGATAATGTATAAACAGAAGATTTTTCTCTAGAACTAGAGCTATCTATCTCCTTGGCTACCCAAAAGCGAGAGTGAGATATGGTTACCTAAGTGGGAAGAAAAAACTTAGGCATATAAGGGGCTTGCTAAGCAAGGGGCATGCTAGCCCATTCAAACTTCTAAAGTGATAAAACACGTCAGTTCTCACCAGTTCCAATTACCCAGTCTATAAATATAACTTGCAAAGATTCCCTAGAACATAGGATGCTCATTTCCTACAAGGTCATGAGTTGAGAGATATTAGTGGGATTCAAATTTAAATATAATGAATGAGTTATCATGCTTGTCGCCTTGCTTCATGATGCTCCAAGTGTCAACAAAATATAAGGAGGATATGCTTCTATGGTTGGAGCTTGATTTTAACCAAGTGATTGAGCTTGCTAGATTGAGAAAGGGATCTTAATATAGAGAATAGTTCTTTGTTACTATATCCTCATGAATAGGAATTGATCATCCTTGGAACAAGGTTATCCAAGTGACTACAATTTGGACTACTATAAATCTTACTGGAGTAGTTGTTGGAGATAGACGTCTGTGAAGCACGCGAACAACACAAGGAAGAAGAAGAAGCTTGGAGCACAACACACAATACTAAATGTATTACTAGAGAATGTACAAAGATAAGTAGCCCATTAGGGCGATAGACGTATATACAAGCCGGGAAAAAAACCTCCTAAAGAGGGAAAAAAGTGCCCCGGCGGTCCTAGTGTGTTCACACACATTACTACCTAAATATATCAACACATCCCCCCTAGGAGTGATGTGGTGAACAAGGAGTTGGCACTCATGTATAAGGAAGTGCCAAGCTATGTGGAAATCACTCCACAAAAGGAAGTAAGCCCAACGCTTTGCGGAAAGCTTCAAACTTCTCCCTGGGTAGAGCCTTCGTGAGAATTTCTACAATGTTCTCCTGTATGGGCACATATGCCAAGTTGATCTCCCGAGTAGAGAACCTCTCCGTGACATAGTGATAATGCAACTCAATGTGCTTAGTGCGAGCATGGAACACAGGGTTCCTTGCAACTGCCAATGCGCTCTGACTGTCAGTGTAGATGGTGGTGGCAGAAGACTGACCAACACCCAAATCAGCCATAAGGCATCTAAACCACACGCACTCAACAATCGCTATGAAAGCTGCCCTATACTCAGCCTCACAACTAGAAGTGGTCACAGTAGGATGCTTCTTGCTCAACCAAGATATACATGAGCTACCAAGCATGAAGCAAAAGCCGCTAGTGGACAAACGAGTGTCATAGCAACCAACCCAATCAGAGTCAGAAAAAGCATGCAAATCTGGCGGCAGTGATCCCCCCTAAGGATAAAACAACCCAAGTAGCCGAGTACCACTCAAGTAGGGAAAGATGCACTTAACCGCCTACCAATGCTTGACTCTTGGGCAATGCATAAACCTACTCATCTGTGAGACAAAAAACTAAATATTTGGCCGAGTAATGCATAAGTAAATCAAGCATCCAACAGCCTACTCATAGAGAATAGCATCAAATGTATCTCCGGCATCATGAAGACTTAATCGTAAACCTCTCTCCATAGGAGTGGTGTAGTGTGCAGTAGCTCTCTCTCTCTCTCTCTCTCTCTCTCTCTCTCTCTCTCTCTCTCTCTCTCTCTCTCTCTCTCTCTCTCTCTCTCTCTCTCTCTCTCTCTCTCTCTCTCTCTCTCTCTCTCTCTCTCTCTCTCTCTCTCTCTCTCTCTCTCTCTCTCTCTCTCTCTCTCTCTCTCTCTCTCTCTCTCTCTCTCTCTCTCTCTCTCTCTCTCTCTCTCTCTCTCTCTCTCTCTCTCTCTCTCTCTCTCTCTCTCTCTCTCTCTCTCTCTCTCTCTCTCTCTCTCTCTCTCTCTCTCTCTCTCTCTCTTTCTCTCTCTCTCTCTCTCGCTCCATAACATATACATATATACATGTATATGCACATCCACATGCATGCACATTCACATGCATGCACATGGATGCAAATGGAAATGCATCCATATAGAAATGCATGTTTCATACATATACACATGCATATACATACAATATACACATATATACACATATATATGCACATACGTACACACACATATACACATGCACACACACATGCACATACCTACATATACACATATACATGCACATACATATACACACACATACACATGCACATGCACATACTCATACACACATATACACTTACACATGCACATGCACATACATACATATACACACACATACACATGCACATACATACATATACACACACATACACATACACTTACGTACACACATATGAATGAATTGTATAATTAAAGTATTAGAACACATGCTTAATATAAACAATAATAACGATCAATAGAACAAAACTCTTCATTACTTAATACCATACACACAATTCAAAGCATAACTGAAATGAAAAATATATAGATAATATATATATATATATATATATATATATATATATATATATATATATATATATATATATATATATATATATATATATATATATATATATATATATATATATATATATATATATGTGTGTGTGTGTAAATACATATAATCCAATGTCATAATCAACTAGAATCCTAATCATCATCATCATCAGCAGCAGCATCATGATCATCCTAATCATCCTCATCCTCATCATCATGATCACCCTATGACGATCGAGATCCTCCCTCCTGTGTCTGCCTCTCCACCTCATCCATATTTGTCTCTCCATAATACTCTTGTATTACATATAACAAACATAAATAAGTAAAACAATTAAACCATTCATAAAAATAAAATAATTATATAAAATTTAATAATACTCACAAAGGCATCAGGATGATCTCCCATATACTCGCTCAAACACTGATATCTAAAATGTGTAGCATACTTGATCTCATGTTTTGTAGGATATCGGCCATAATCCTTTCGCTGCATTAAAACAAATAAAAAAGATTAGTTGGTTGCATTTTAACTAAAATAAAAAATATACTCACAATGACACATATACTTACAAATGTAGCTACAAAACCATTATGGCCCATTTGGCCTAGGTGTGATGTGTGGCCCAACTCCACTCTCTTCTTTGCAGCAGCCTCTTTATTTAAGAAAAAAGAAATACATAAATTAAAAGTAAAAATTTACTAAAATTTATAAAATATATAAATATAAACTATTAATTTGTGTACCTTCTACTGAGGAAATGACTCCTGAAGGCGTAGCTATCTGCAAAAAATCTGCCACCTCTCAGGTGGTATGTTAGGTCGCCTGTTATTTTTTTCCACCATATAATATCTCCTGTTAATTTAATCTCAAACAAAAAAAATCAGAATACATACACATATATACACACACATACACATAGACATACCCACATACACATATACATGCAAACATATACACATACATGTATGTATACATATACACATATACATACATATAACATAAACACACATATACATATCCACATATATACGTACACACATGCATGCATATACACTCATTCATACAAATTACATGCATTTATCCCACAACAATGTGTATTTGTGTATATGTGAATATGTATGTATGTAAATGTGTATATGTGAATATGTGTGTATGTGTAAATATGTATATGTGAATTTTTTGTGTATGTAAATAATCACATTATTAATATCAAATACCATTATTTGTAGATTCTAATCAATCAGATGGAACTCCACCACCGTCTCCTCATTGTGCAACGACTATATACTGTAAGTATATCAAACATTTAATTTTAAATATATTTGATGAATACATAACTTATATATTATTTTGTTTCTTATTATGTGCAGATTCTGATCAGTCAAAGGGTACTCCACCACCTCCTACCCATGCAACAACTTCACATGTGCACTCCGATAGGAATTATGATGAATTTTACTATCAAGAGCATATTATATGTTGATGTAACTCTAGTTATGGCATGTATCAAAGACCACGATTGGAATGTATTGAACATGAGGAAGAGTATGGTACTTTTGAGCGTGCACGATCACCTAGTCAACGTGATAATGCTAGGGTATGTATTTTTTATATAAATTAATGTCATTATTTTATTTAAAAACCATATAGAAAATCAAATTACTGTTGATATATAGGAATACTTGCTCAATGATGATGATGATGATAATTTTTCTCATAATGTTAATATACCTCGTACACGTCATGAACTTGCTATTCATCAATTACAAGTAGAGGTTTCTAGAAATCCTCTACCTCTTGGTTTAGAGGCTGAAACAGCTGGAGATTATCCATTGCCAGCTTGTGATCTTCCTTTAGTACAAACATATGATAGGAGAAGATATGGAGGATGGAATAGAGGACCACTTCCTTTAGATGCAGATGTTTTCAACCTTTGGGGTAACTGCTATATGATTGCTCCATCCACTATTACTAATGTTGGTCATGGTCTCTGTATTGTAGAGGATTCGTATGTGCCTCCGAACTCTGAAGTCACTCTTATGTCAATTTGTGGTCCTATATATGGATGGGGAGATTGGCATCGACTTTCACGTTATGTTCAACGCATGAGTACTTATGGAATATGCTTGAACACAGCATCCCTTACTAGTAGAAGGATTTTAAATGTAGAAAATGAAAGATTATATATTGATGGAAGACCTTACACACATGGAAATATAGCAGGTTTAATAAATAGTACACTACAACATATGAGGGGCATACCAACGTTGCCCATACCGACGGTCACCCCTTGGCATCCGTATGACCGTTGAAAATGCTTGAAAAACCACGGATGCAATACCGACGGTCATTTAATCGTCGGTATACACGGCGTCAGTATGAGCACCGGTATAGGTGTCTATATATATATATATATATATATATATATATATATATATATATATATATATATATATATATATATATATATATATATATATATATATATATATATATATATATATATATATATATATATATATATATATATATATATATATATATATATATATATATATATATATATATATATATATATATATATATATATATATATATATATATATATATATATATATATATAATATATATATATATATATATATATATATATATATATATATATATATATATATATATATATATATATATATATATATATATATATATATATATATATATATATATATATTATATATATATATATATATATATATATATATATATATATTATATATATATATATATATATATATATATATATATATATATATATATATACATACACATATGTGACATGTACATACACACATATGCATGTTTTAGGGTTAGGGTTTTTGAATTTTACATATATACACACATGCATGCACACATATACACATATACACATATAAACACATAATACATATACACATACACATATATATACACATGCATACACACATACACACATACACACATATACATGTTTTAGGTCTAGGTCTTCTAAATTAGGGTTTTATGATTTTTACATAGATACAAATATGCATACACACACATACACATATATATATTCACCTACACATATATATACACAAGCATACACACATACACCTATTTTAGGTCTAGGTCTTTGGGATTAGGGTTTTAGGGTTTTTACACATGCAGATAAATATTTACACATATAGAAGCCTCGGTATACGTCTCATATGTTGTAGTGGTAGTCAAGGGTTACATAATACTTCAAGGACTAATTGCACATTTGAGGAGCGTGAAAATAGTCATGAATCACCATACATGAGTAGAGATGTATCAAGATACATAGTTGTCAATGCTATTACTACATTACATGCCGTTGATGAACTATTAGTGAATTATGGATAGCGTAGACCTCCAAGAGCACCTTTTAGCTAGAGAGAATAATTTTTTTCTATCCATATTTAATAACTTATATACTTAATTTTATATTTAAAGTTTACTTTCTATTCATTTATGGAATACTAATGAATTTTATTTATATGTGTAGATTCCAATGCATAATGTTGATGATATTCCTCCACACCATTCACAATTGCCAGTAAGACCTCATTTATCAGAAGCTTCTATGAGGAGGCTACACAAAAGTAATCCTATGGAATATGCAAGGTTGAAAGATCTATATTCAAAAGATAATAAAGTACAACATTTGTGAAACAATGATGAAGATGATGGCATGGCAGATTTTATTGAGGATTGGTATCAAACTGATAGTGAGAGCATTGATATTTCTAAAAATGAGAGATATCTTTGAGAGGAATGTCTAAAGCATGTATATAAAGGAAGTCGTTTGGCATGACTAAGTGCGAGCTTACTTACTCTTAATCTTCAAAATTGTTTTGGATGGAGTAATGTATCAGTTTGGACACTATTAAGGTATATTTTTCAATTTTCTATCTATTTATATATATATGCATATATATGCATATATATATATATATATATATGCATATATAAACATACACATAATATACATGAATGCATACACACATATAAACATACATACACACAAACACACACACACACACACACACACATATATATATATATATATATATATATATATATATATATATATATATATATATATATATATATATATATATATATATATATATATATATATATATATATATATATATATATATATATATATATATACATGCATATATAAACATACACACACATGTACACACATACACATGTTATGAGAGTAAGGTCAAATTATATGTACCTGTATCGAATGAAGATGTTTTGTCCATCTAGCCTTTAGAATTGTCCACCCAACCTTTAGAATCTTCTTGACACATTTGTTACTCCTATTTTAGTCAACCTAATACCTGTGCTGCTAACTATACAAATATTAAATAGCAGTTACCAAGGAAGGTATTAAGCCACATGTAAAATGGGAGGAGCAAATTTATCTTGAAGATTTTGAAGGATGGAAAAATAATTTTAAAGGATGGGCGAACAAAACGTTTCCATTCAATGCAGGTTTTTATTCTTACTTTTGATAAGGTAAAAACAAGAACTTGAATTGAATGGACACTTTTTGTCCACCCATCTTTTAAAACTATTAATGCATCTTTCAAAATAGTCACAAAAAATTTGATCCTCCCATTTTACATATGACTAAATACCTTCCTTGGTAACCGCTATTTAACATATGTAAACAACTTAGCAAGACAGGTAATACATTGACTATAAACTGGGAAACTACCAGACGATTAAATGGTCTAGATATGAAAATCTACAAACCACAATATACAAAAAACAATTAAAAACAAAATCAAATATACACAGTTACACATGCATACATACATGTACATACATATATACACATTCATACATACACATACATACATACATACATACATACATATTTATACACACATACATATACTTATATGCATACATATACACATACATATATATACATACATATACACCTATAAAACACATATACATTCATATATACATATACACATACACATATGTATACGCATGCACATGCATATTCACATCCACATACACATACACATAAGCATACACATATATAAAATAATATGCATATATATATATATGTATATTTATTAATTTACTTTTTTTAATATATCTTTTTTTGATGAACTTACAGGTTATTATTTGAAACGTTTTTACCAAGTCAAAATATTCTTCCTACCTCACATGATGAAATGAAGAAGATAATCAACAATCTTGGCATAGATTATCAATGTATACATGCATGTCCTAACGATTGTACTTTATATAGAGGTGAATATGCAGACTCTTTGACATGTCCCAAATGTCAATCTCCTCCATATAAGGGCGAAGAAGGTAAAATCCCAAGAAAGGTATTGGGACATTTTCCATTGGCTCCACGGATTAGACATGTTTCAAAGCCCCAAATTATCAAAGCTTTTGACTTGGGGACATGATCATAAAAGTACTGATGGAATAATCAGAATTCCTCATGATAGTGTTGCTTTTCAGCATATTGATTCTACATGGCCTAAATTTTCACAAAATCCACAGAATCTAAAGTTAGGAGTTGCATTAGATGGGGTTAATCCATTCTCCATGAAATCCAGTAAATGGTCAACATGGCAAGTGGTAGTCATAAACTACAATCTTCCGCCATATCTTAGCATTAAAAAGTAACATTTAATGCTTTCACTTTTAATCCCAAGCAAAAGACAAGTTAAAGATATGAATATATATCTTGCTCCTCTCATTGACGATCCCCAAGAGTTATGGAGAGGTATTAATGTCATTGATGTATCGAAAAGCATCAATGAAAGACATATTACGGTTCGTGGTATTGTGGATTGGACTATTCACGATTTTCTAGGATATGGTGTTTGTTCAGGTATTAATGTATTTTTTTATTCAATATGCATGTAAATAAATATGATTTAATCTAATTATATTTTTATCATTTTCATGATGCAAGAATATCTACTAAGGGTTATAAAGCTTGTCCATATTGTGGAGATTGGTTGAGATCATTCTATAGTAAGAATCTCAACAAAAATATTTATCTTCCACATCGACAAATCTTGCCTGATGATCATCCATTAAGATCTAGAAGAGAAGCAATACATTTTAATGGAAAGATTGAAACAGATCAATGTCCAAAACCTATGACGGTGGATTGGTATAAAAAATGGACAGATGGTCCTCTGATAGATCCAGAATTAGAAATCTTCAGTAATGATTCAGATAATGAGTATGTGAAGAGAGGTAAAGGAAAATTGGCACTCGTGGAGAACATATCAATATGGTATTCTTTGGAGTATTGGAAAGAGTTAAAAGTATGTCATCTTCTTGATCCTATGCATATATTCAAAAATATTGGTTATTCACTATGGCAACATCTTCTTGGACTAAAAGATACCATAGCATCAAGCAATGATTTGAAAGATAAAAAATCCGAACCAAAGCTATGGCCAGTTTTTGATAGACATCGACAAGAAATGACTTATGCACCTGCTCCTTGGGTACTTACAACAAAAGAGATACATACTATCAACAATAGAATTTAATTGATTAAGACTGCTAAAGGATATGGAGCATCTTTTCAGAACATGTTTGCTATGGATGATAAGAGCTTATCTGGGTCAAAGACCCATGATTGGCATAAATTTTTGAAACAAATTTTACCTTTGGTTATCGATGGATGTACAACGAAAGGAGTACCATATGTGATCTATCGTTTTGGGTCACTTATAAGGTAATTATGATACTTTTATATTTAATATGTATGCATATGGGATATCTTTTATTTTTTAATCAACTTCTTTATAATTGTTTTTATTATATGTATAGGTGGATTACATCCAAACAAATTGACAAAAACTCGATCCCACAAAAAAAACGTGAATGCAAAGAGCTACTATGTTTGATGCTCGATGGATGTTTTGGGTCGAGTGATTTATGGGAATATTAAAAGGTTATGTGCGACAAAGAGCAAAACAAGAAGGATCCATGGCAAAGGGTTGGATGCTTGAAGAGTGCATGTATTACATTAGTGAGTACCTTGAAAGAGTTCATGAAGAAGCTCCACATGCATGGACGAATGAGTCTTCTTCAAAAATAACAGTTGAGGTATTATCAAGTAAGGGAGTTCCATTCTTATGTACATTTCAAGAAAAAAATGATGTTTCTACTTTTGTAGCATATAATAGCGAATATATGCAAGGATTCCTTAGCTTGTACCAATAGGAACTTCAAAATCTCCTAAGTAAAAGATAGAAAAACAAAAGATATAGATGTAATATCGATAATAATGAGATTAGAGATATATCTTCTTTCACGTATTGGCTATATAGTCGTTTGCAATGCGCCAACGCAAATAATGAAGAACTCTCAGATGAGCAAAGAGAGTTAATGATTTGTGTGTGTATATGTGTATGTAGGTGTATATGTGAGTGTGTGTATGTGTGTATGCATATAAGCATGTATGTATGCATATGCATGTGCATTATGTATGCAAATGTATGCATGTGTGTGTATTTGTGTGCATGCATGTAAGTTTGTATGTATGCATATGCATTATGTATGCATGTATGTTTATGTGTGTGTGTATGTGTCTCTATGTGTGTGTATGCATATACGTGTGTATGTGTCTATATGTGTGTCTATGCATACGTGTGTGTGTGTATGTGTCCATGTGTCTGTATGTGTCCATGTGTCTGTATGTGTGTGTGTGTGTATGTGTGTGTCTATGTGTGTATGTGTGTGTCTATGTGTTTATATACGTGTGTATCTGTATATATGTTTCTATATGCATGTGTATGTGTGTGTGTAAATGTATGTGGATGTGTTTGTGTGTTAGTGTGTATGTTTCTATGTGTGTGTAAGTGTGTACGTGTCTATGTGTGTATGTGTGTGTATATGTGTGTCTCAATGTGTGTATATACATGTATATCTATATATATGTGTCTATATGCATGTATATGTGTGTGTAAATGTGTATGTGTCTATGTGTGTATGTGTGTGTATATGTGTGTGTATTTGTGTGTGTGCGTAAGTGTATATGTGTCTCTGTGTGTGTGTGTGTGTATTTGTGTGTGTAAAAGTGTGTTTGTGTCTATGTGTGTATGTGTGTGTGTATGTGTGTGTGTATGTGTGTGTGTGTGTCTATGTGTGTATGTGTGTGTATGCATGTGTATGTGTAAATCTCTGTTTATATGTATTTGTATGTGTGTGTATGTATGTGTATGTATGTGTATGTTTGTGTATGTGTCTATGTGTGTGTATGTGTCTATGTGTGTGTATGTGTTTATGTGTGTGTATGTGTCTATGTGTGTATGTGTATGCATGTAAGCATGTATGTATACATATGCATGTGCATTATGTATGCATATGTATGCATGTGTGTATGTGTTTGTATGTGTGTATATGCATGTAAGTATGTATGTATGCATATGCATTATGCATGCATATGCATATGCATTATGTATGCATATGTATGCATATATGTGTAGGTCTATGTATGTCTCTCTACGTGTGTGTATGCATATATATTTCTGTATGTGCGTATGTGTGTGTCTATGTGTGTGTATGTGTTGATGTGTGTATGTGTGTGTATGCATGTTAGCATGTATGTATGCATATGCATGTGCATTGTATGCATATATATGTGTGTGTGTGTGTATGTGTTTGTGTATGCGTGTGTATGCATGTAAGTATGTATGTATGCATATGCATATGCATTATGTATGCATATGCCTGTGTGTATGTCTCTCTATGTGTGTGTATGCATATATGTGTATGTATGTGTCTATGTGTGTGTGTGTATGTGTGTGTTTGTGTGTGTATGTGTGTGTCTATGTGTGTATATATGTGTGTATCTATATATATGTGTTTGTATGCATGTATATGAGTGTGTGTGTAAATCTGTCTGGATCTGTGTGTGTGTAAGTGTGTATGTGTCTATGTGTGTGTGTATATTTATGTGTGTGTGTCTATGTGTGTATGTGTGTGTCTATGTGTGTATATATATGTGCATGTATGCATGTGTATGTGTGTGTGTAGATTTATGTGTGTGTAAATCTGTGTGTATGTATGTGTGTATGTGTGCGTAGCTATGTGTGTATGTGTCTTTCTATGTGTCCATATATGTGTGTATGTATATATATATATATATATATATATATATATATATATATATATATATATATATATATATATATATATATATATATATATATATATATATATATATATATATATATATATATATATATATATATATGTGTGTGTGTGTGTATATATATATATATATATGTGTGTGTGTATGCATGTGTATGTGTGTGAAAATGTGTGTGAATGTGTGAATGTGTATTTGTGTGTGTAAGTTTGTATGTTTCTATGCATGTATGTATGTGTGTATGTGTGTGTGTATGTGTGTATGTCTATGTGTGTATGTCTATGTGTCTATGTGTGTAAGTGTGTGTCTATGTGTGTATATATGTGTGTGTGAATGCATGTGTATGTTTGTGTGTAAATCTATGTATATGTGTGTGTATGTGAGCGTATGTATGTGTATGTGTCAATGTGTGTATATGTGTGCTTATGTGTGTATGTGTGTTTGCATCGATGTTTGTATGTGTGTGTGTGTGTGTCTATGTGTGTGTGTGTGTGTGTGTCTATGTGTGTATGTGTGAGTCTATGTGTGTATATATATGTGTGTGTGTGTATGGATGTGAATATGTGTATGTTTGTGTGTATGTATGTGAATGTGTCTATGTGTGTATGTAGGTGTGTTTGTGTGTGTGTGTGTGTGTCTATATGTGTATGTGTGTGTATGTTAATCTGTGTGTATATGTGTGTAGGGTGTGTGTATGTGTCTATGTGTGTGTATGTGTATATGTGTGTATGTGTATGCATGTATATATGCATATGCATGTGCATTATGTATGCATGTGTGTGTATGCATGTAAGTATGTATGTATTCATATGCATATGCATTATGTATGCATATGTATGCATGCATGTGTATGTATATGTATGTCTTTCTAGGTGTGTGTGTGTATGTATGCATATATGTGTGTGTATGTATGTATGTGTGTGTATGTGTGTGTGTATGTATGTGTGTATGTGTATGTGTCTATGTGTGTATGTGTATGTGTGTATGTGTGTGTATGTTTGTGTATGTGTGTGTATGTGTGTGTATGTGTGTATGCATGTAAGCATGTATGTATGCATATGCATGTCACTAGAACAGATCGATGGTGTACCGAGGTTTTTACTGAGGGAAATGAATGCAACTTTATTTGCGGTGATGCCAGTGTAAAGGTCGGTATGCGCGTCGGTACACAAGCGCCGGTATAAGCGTCGGTATATGCATCGCTATAAGCATCAGTATATGTGTCGGTATAAGCATCGGTAAATCGGCGCCCATACTGGCGCCTATATTGAGGCCTCTGCTGGGAGTACTGTCACGTATATCGTTACCTACTGGGTGTACCAATGCTTATTCCGATGACATAACTGGGAGTACCATCACTTATACCGACGACCATACCTGCAAAATTTTTTTTGGGCAGAGTGTGTTGTCCTTTGCTACAGCAACATTACCATTATGTTGCTTAACAAAAGACAATACACTCTGCCCAAAAAAACCGAGTACATGTGATGTGTACTCTAATGTCAACCCAAATACGATTTCATGAAACAGAGTATTATCGGACACAAAAGAGATAATCAGAATGAACCATGAACCATGTACAAAAGAAGTTATATATTTCAATAATGAAGCATATACAAGAGTGTGGCAAACCACTGTCATATATGATGCTTTTACAAAATGTGGCAAAGCAATGCATTGCCATATGAAAATCAAATACAAAATTTTGGTGTTCCATTGCCATACACATGCAAAGAACGTTCGATATCAACAGTCCTGCAACAAAGAACATTCATGGAATGAGATAAATTCACATGAAAATAACAAACAACAAGTAAAAACCAAGTTTATAAATTAATTACCTCATCGCAAATGCTCCCATGAAACGACCGCACCGCGTCCCTCCAAGTCCTCCAATAGTACTATCAACCCATGACGATATCCGTAAGACTCCTCCGTTGCCATTGAGAACGACCCATTTCCAGCTCTTGAAACAAATATACAAAAGATTAGAGGAACATACATGAGAAATTTAACACAAATAAATTCAATAAATGAAATTGTACTTACAAACTCATGATGCATCATGTCATATCCGCCACTGCCCAAATGTGACGGTCCAACCATATCTAAACGTGTGGTTGCGGCATCTCGCTGCTAGCGATATTGGTCAGGAGTATGTTGCTGCTCATCACGAATCATGTCCCACTCCCTAGCATCTAACCATACAGGCTTTGGTAAGCCTGCTCTGAAAGCATCACGAGCCTCAGATTGTCGATGGGACATAACCTCACGTGCGGTGTGCAGAATCCACTCTAAACTGACAAGAGACTGTCCATTGGTTGGTCGGAACTCATGATAAATCGTCTGTGTGATATAAGTCTTCCGATCTTTATCCTGCTCACTCCATTTCAGCATGATAGAGTGTCCAAACTGGATGGACCAAAGTTATCGTATGCGTGCATGCATTGCTTTGCCAACTGCATCCATCACCGGAGCTCCATCTCGGATACTATACACCTTGGAGTGGAGTCACAAAGCTAGGAGACATACCTCCTATGGGAGTAGCACCACCCGTAGGAGTGACACTGGCAGGAGTGACACCGGCGGGAGTGACACCGATGGGAGTGAGGCTAGCGGGAGTGAGGCCGGCAGGAGTAAGGCCGCCAGGAGTGAGGCTGAGAGGAGTGCTACCACGAGCGATCCAGTACTGTGATGCAGCGGCCATAAACGCGGAAGCATGCGATAATAAAAGTATTATAGAGAATAAACAAAAAAAAACAAAAATTAGTACGTACAAGTGTTTTATTCAAAAGTCCTCTAGTCTAGCATCCTCTTGAAGATCCCATGCACCGAGAATATCTATCTCTATATTGATGGCTTCTAAATCGCTCGCTATGCTGGTTTCTTCCCGATCATCGTCTATTGCTTCGTCTTCTCGAACAATGACCTCTTCTTCAATGACCTCTTCTTCTTGAACAATGATCTCTTCCTCCTCGACTATCGAATGAATCTCTGAGTCCACTAGAGATGGACTTTCGTCTACATCTATGTTCTCAAAAATCTGTCTACTACGTGGAGCGACTTGTAGAACAAATAGCCACTCTGGTTCTTTTGAATCTGGTATAAAAACAACTTGCTCACAGTGTTCGAGAAGTACAAATGTATCCCTTTCATCTGTCCATAATCTTGTGGAGTCGACTTGAAGCAAACCGCTTTTATCCCGTCTCACTGTTGCGTTTCTTCCAGAGGTGACTACTTCGAACCATTTCACATAAAAAACAAAGTAATCAAACTTTCTGAAAGATAGTTTCAAGATGTCTTGAATCACACCACAATAATCTAGCCCGCCTTCTAGAGCATTATCATCTCTTGCACTCGCTCTACTTTTTTGCAAAAAATTCACCATCACTCCACTATCAAAAGTAGACCTATCTTGATCGATTCGTGCAATTCGAAAGTGTCACCCATGAGACCATAGTGCACCGTATTTAATATACTCCCAATCACATCCTTTTGCGAGTTCTTCTTCTTCTTCAGAGATGTCACCCCCTGCCCTTGCTTGTGAAACTACTGTATCTAGCCATCTGCTCATTGGAAAAGGTGGAAGGGGTTGAAGACTTTCTGGAAGAGGCAAAACTCGAGTGGAACGATTTCTTCGAAACTGAGCTCTTTCCTTTGCATTAGTTTCCTTGGCAAGCTCATACCTTTCTAACCACTTCTCCATAGGCTCAGAGTTAATTATGCAAAACTTCATGGCCTTCTCTTTGAAAGCTGCATCCATTTTTCTTTGCAATCCTTTACCTTGTAGTTCATCGCCTACAAGACAAACATCTTCATCATCGCTCCATAAGCGAGGCATTTTGGGATCCGACATACGTAGAAACTGAGTTATGAATACAAGAGATTCTTGTACAAGCCATCCCTCTGCCATGCTACCCTCTGGATGTGCTCTCTGTTGAACAAACCCTTTTAATGTCTTCATAGCACGCTCTAAGAAGAACATTCATCGACTATGGACAGTTCCTGCTATTGCAACTTCATCTACCACATGAACCAGTAAATGAAGTTGAATAGTGAGAATACTTGTGGGAAAGTATTTCTCTACCAAACAAACAGCCTTGATAGCATTGAGTTTCACACTCTCTATGCTATCTCTATTTATCTCTTTAGAAGATATCCTCAGTACTAACGAACTAATTTTATAAATGGTTCTTCGTACATCCTCTGAAAGACAATCTTTTAGGGCTACAGGGAGCACAAACTATAAAAACTTGTGCCAATCATGAGACTTGAGTCCTGCAAGATCGTGATTTCGTGTGAAACATGTAAAACATGTCCATCAAGCAAATATCTATGATGTCCTTCATAGACAATTTTACGTAATGCTTTGGAATAGCGTGCTTCGAGTCCTGGTCCGCATAAAGGACAACCATGATAACCCAAAATCGATAAACCTAAACATTCACCATAACCAGGCCAATCATGCATTGTCCACATAAGTATGCCTTGCACTCACACGTCTCGTCTTTTTATAGGTTGAGACATGTCACGCCTAGTAACCCCATCCCATAAAATGCGCAGTTCTTCAACAAGTGGTGCAAGATATACATCCATGTTTTTTACCTTATACTTACCTGGTACAATAAGAGCTAATAATAATTGACCTTTCTTTGTGGCCAACCATGGTGGGATATTATAATTGACCAAACATACAGGCCATGTGCTCCATGAAGAACTGTGTAATCCAAATGGATTCACTCCATCCATAGCTAGGTCTAGACGTATGGACCGATGCTCACTAGCAAACTCTTGCCACTTACTATCTATGTGATTCCAAGCATTAGAGTCAGCAGGCACTTGCATTACATTATCTGTAGACCTGCTCTTTGTATGCCATGACATTAACTCAGCTATAGATTTGCATCTAAACATGCTCTTAATTCGTGAAATGATAGGAAAGTGGCGAAGAACCTTTGCGGGGATTGCTTTGCCTACAACGTCTTCTCTAAATCTATTTGCTCCACAGTTTGGACATACGTGGAGATGCTCATACTCATTCCAAAAGAGAATGCAATCATTCAAACAAGCATGAATTTTAGTATAAGCCATTCGAATGGACTATAAAAGTTTTTTTGCATCTTCACATGTTGGAGACATGTCATTGCCCCCTGGCAAAAATTGATCTTTAAGAAGCCTACAATAAGCAATTAAAACGATATTACTAAATAAAGTTATTGTGATATAACAATGAAAGCCAATTTGTTCTCCACTTACCTGAACAATTCAATGACAATAGTATCTTACCATCCATAAATGGATTGCATATTGAGCATCGCGAGTGACGCACGTAGTACAGATATCTTTGCTCCATTGTAAAGTGGTAAACTAGCTAGTCTTTGCATGTTTTCATATTCTTCATCCACTTCTGATCGTGGAATTTTTGTTGTGTCCATGAAACTCTCGATACCTTCTCCACCATCATGGTCTTCGTCCATGTCATAAAATGCTTCAATCATCTCTTCCATATGCTCATTCTGTGTAATATTATTAGTACTTGCTTGTACGTCTAAGTTCCTTTTTGGTCTCTTTTGTCCACAAGAGGTTAGCGGTGCAATGTCGTTTGGGTCCATCTGCTCACCTGGGGGACCATGCGAATGATAGCGTAGGTTTTCCCGTCGACTCCTATCAAAGGATCCATACTCTCTAACATGTGCAGTAGAAATCCGTCGTTTCCGATAAATTTGATACTTGCATTGCATGCAAGGACATGCCATTCTCTCTTCAGGATCCAAAGAAGCCATCTGCTATAATATGGACATTTTAGAACATTGTTTTTTTATTAAAGCTAAAAATCATACTCTTACATACTTAAAACCTGAAATACTAAACCTAAATACTTAAATACCTAAAAAAACTTAAAACCCTAATTTTAAAACCCTAATCTATATAACTATCCTAGTTTATCTATGTATTCGGATTTTTCTTAATTGATCCTATTTTATATCTATATTTATCTATTTATTCAGATTTTCTTCCTCTTAATTGAGTTATATGTATGCCTAAATCCTAAAACCCTAATTTTAAAGATCTAGATCTAAATTATGTATATTTCTATACACATGTGTATATACATGTGTATATGTATTTAATGTGTATGTGTATGTGTATGTGTGTATATATGTTATGTAGGTGTTAAAACCCTAAAACCCTAATCAAAATGACCTAGACCTAAAACATGTATATATATGTATGTATGTGTATATATATGTGTATATGTATATATGCGTGAATATAGATAGGTGTATAAGTATGTGTGTTTGTGTATGTGTATATATATTCACTCTATTTAAAATGATTAAAACACTAGTTCATATATTTAATCATATATATTTCATTTATTTATTCAAAACACTAGTTCTTCTCATATTTTATTATCTATATAATTATCCTACTTTATATATATATATATATATATATATATATATATATATATATATATATATATATATATATATATATATATATTCAGATTTTTTTCTTAATTTATCCTATTTTTATATATTTTATTATATATATTTAATTGAATTATTTATAACACTAGTTCTTTTTATATTTATTTATGTATATAATTATCTTATTTTATATATATATTTATTTATATATTAAGATTTTTTCCTAACTTAATTCTATTTTTATATATTTAATTATAAATATTTAATTATATATATTTAATTAAAATTCTTAAAACACTAGTTCTTTTTATATTTATTTATCTATATAATTATCCTATTTTAGATATATATTTATTTATATATTCAGATTTTTTCCTTACTTAATCCTATTTTTATATATTTAATTTTATGTATTTAAGTATATATATTTAATTATATATATTTAGTTAAATTATTTAAAACACTAGTTCTCTTTATATTTATTTATTTATATAATTATCTTATTTTATATATATATTTATTTATATATTCAGATTTTTTCCTTACGTAATCCTATTTTTATATATTTAATTTTATGTATTTAATTATATATATTTAATTAAAACCCTAATCTTAAAAATCTAGACCTAAAATATGTATAATTTTGTATGCATGTGTATCTACATGTATATATGTATTATATGTGTATGTGTATGTGTGTATATATGTTATGTAGGTGTTAAAACCCTAAAACCCTAATTTTAAAGATTTAGACCTAAAATATGTATATTTTTGTATGCATGTGTAACTACATGTATGTATGTATTATATGTATATGTGTGTTTGTGTATATATGTTATGTAGGTATTAAAACCCTAAATTCCTAATCAGAAAGACTTAGACTTAAATCTGAAATACTAAAACCTAAATACTTAAACACCTATAAAAATCTATACCACTAATCCTAAAACCCTAATCATATTTTATATATATATTTATTTATATATTCAGATTTTTTTTCTTATTTTTCTCTATAGTTTTTCTTAATATAAATATAATTGAGTTATATGTATGCCTAAACCCTAAAGCCCTAATCTTAAAGATCTAGACCTAAAATATGTATATTTTTGTATGCATGTGTATCTACATGTATATATGTATTATATGTGTATGTGTATGTGTGTATATATGTTATGTAGGTGTTAAAACCCTAAAACCCTAATCTCAAAGATTTAAACCTAAAATATGTATATTTTTGTATGCATGTGTATCTACATGTATGTATGTATTATATGTATATGTGTGTTTGTGTATATATGTTATGTAGGTATTAAAACCCTAAATCACAAAGACTTAGACTTAAATCTGAAATACTAAAACCTAAATACTTAAACACCTATAAAAATCTAAACCCCTAATCATAAAACCCTAATCATATTTTACATATATATTTATTTATATATTCAGATTTTTTTTCTTATTTTTCTCTATATTTTTTCTTAATATAAATATAATTGAGTTATATGTATGCCTAAACCCTAAAACCGTAATCTTAAATATCTAGACCTAAAATATGTATATTTTTGTATACATGTGTATATACATGTATATATATATATATATATATATATATATATATACATTATGTGTATGTGTATGTATGTGTAACTAGCCTTAAAACCCTAATCCTATTTTTATATATTTGATGTAAAAAAAAAACTTCAAAATAAAAAATTTATATCTTTAATTATATATATTTAATTAAAACACTCGCATGTGTGTATATGTGTGTATATGTGTGTATGTGTGTGTATAGTGTGTATGTATGCATGTGTGTATATATGTGTGTGTATGTATGCATGTGTACATGTGTGTGTGTGTATGTATGCATGTGTGTACATGTGTGTGTATGTATACATGCATGTGTGTATATGTGTGTATGTATGCATGTGTGTATATATATGTGTGTATGTATGCATGTGTACATGGCTGTGTGTATGTATGCATGTGTGTACATGTGTGTGTATGTGTATGTGTGTGTATGTATGCATGCATTTGTGTGTATGTATGTGTGTATGTATGTGTGTATGCATGTGTGTATGTATGTATGTGTGTATGTATGTGTGTATGCATGTGTGTATGTATGCATGTGTGTATATGTGTATATGTGTGTATGCATGCATGTGTGTATATGTGTGTGTATGTATGCATGCATGTGTGTATATGTGTGTATATATGTGTGTGTGTATGTATGTGTGTATATGTGTGTGTGTATGTGTATGTATGCATATGTATATATATGTGTGTGTATGTATGTGTGTATGCCTGTGTGTAAATTTGTATGTATGTGTATGCATGCATGTGTGTATATGTGTGTATATGTAAGCATGCATGTGTGTATAGGTGTGTGTATGTAAGCATGCATGCGTGTACATGTATGTGTGTATGTATGCATGTGTAAATGTGTAAATGTGTGTGTGTATGTATGCTCTAGTTTTCTATCTCTATCTTCCTTTCTTTCATTATTCTTTATCTCTCACTTTCTCTCTCTCTCTCTCTCTCTCTCTCTCTCTCTCTCTCTCTCTCTCTCTCTCTCTCTCTCTCTCTCTCTCTCTCTCTCTCTCTCTCTCTCTCTCTCTCTCTCTCTCTCTCTCTCTCTCTCTCTCTCTCTCTCTCTCTCTCTCTCTCTCTCTCTCTCCTTCTCTCTCTATCAATAGAGAATAAAAAAATCACTTACAAGTATGTCCCTCTTTTGGATCGTTGTCATCAAAGCGTAATGTATGTCGCCTATTGTCCAATTCCAAACAATCAACGCCGAAGAACTTCTGCAAAATCAAAGAAAAGAGAAATTATAAAACCTAAAGCATAGAGAAACGCAGATGCTAACAGTACATGCAGCACTTACCAAGATATGAGATCTAAGCCGAAAGAGAGAGTGTGTGTGTGTGTGTAGAGAGAGAGATCTGTGTGTGTGTGTGTATGTGCACAATACAATGCAGGTCGCAATTCCGTTCGCGCCTGCAAGTTTGACAGAAGACCAACAGTACTCAAACACGCACAAAAATGTGAAATTTTGCTCTCGGGTTCGCAATATGTTTAAAACTCGCCCTCGGTATATGCGTCGGTATATGCGTCGGTATATGCGTCGGTATATGCATCGGTATGGGCATCGGTAACTTCCAGTAAAGTACCGATGCTTATACCGATGCTTATACCGATGCTTATACTGACACTTATACCAACGCATATACTGATGGCTACGGGCCACATTGACGATCCGTTTAAAATGGTCATGCCGATGGTCACTTGATCGTCGGTATCTCTAATTGACATTTTTAAATGCCCATACCGACGCCAAGTGTGACCGTCGGTATATGCAGCGTCGGTATGCGCCTCATATGTTGTAGTGTGTGCATTATGTATGCATATGTATGCATGTGCCTGTATGTGTGTGTATGCATGTATGTATGTATGCATATGCATATGCATTATGTAGCATATGTATGCATGTATGTCTCTCTACGTGTGTGTGTGTGTGTATGCATATATGTGTGTGTATGTGTCTATGTGTCTATGTGTCTGTGTGTGTACGTGTGTTTGTATATGTGTGTGTCTATGTGTGTATGTGTGTGTGTGTACGTCTCTCTATGTGTGTGTGTGTATGCATATATGTGTGTGTATGTGTCTATGCGTGTGTGTGTATGTGTGTGTGTCTATGTGTGTATGTGTGTGTCTATGTGTGTATGTGCGGGTCTATGAGTGTATATGTGTGTCTATGTGTGTATATACATGTGTATCTATATATATGTGTCTCTATGCATGTGTATGTGTGTGTGTAAATGTGTGTGGATGTGTGTGTC
Organism: Ceratopteris richardii; assembly: GCA_020310875.1. Taxonomy (NCBI): domain Eukaryota; kingdom Viridiplantae; phylum Streptophyta; class Polypodiopsida; order Polypodiales; family Pteridaceae; genus Ceratopteris; species Ceratopteris richardii. The sequence continues at coordinate 108,114,733 of CM035426.1, read as the reverse complement.
TGTGTAAGTGTGTATGTGTCTATGTGTGTGTGTATATGTGTGTGTATATGTGTGTGTGTCTATGTGTGTATGTGTGTGTGTCTATGTGTGTATGCATGTGTCTATGTGTGTATATATGAATGTGTGTATGCATGTGTATGTGTGTGTGTAAATTTGTGTTTATTTGTGTGTGTGTAAATTTGTGTTTATTTGTGTGTGTGTAAATTTGTGTGTATGTGTGTGCATGTGTTTGTCTCTATGTGTGTTTGTGTGTGTCTATGTGCATATACGTGTGTATGTGCATATATATGTGTGTATGCATGTGTATGTGTGTGTGGGAATGTGTGAGGATGTGTGTTTGTGTGTGTGTGTGTGTGTAAGTGTGTATGTGTTGATGTATGTATGCGTGTGTTTATTTGTGTGTGTCTATGTGTTTATATGTGTGTGTGTGTCTATGTGTATATGTGTGTGTGTCTATGTGTGTATATGTGTGTCTATGTGTGTACGTATGCATGTGTACATGTGTGTGTAAATCTTTGTGTGTATGTGTATGTGAGCATGTCTTGCTTCCTTGATGTTGTGTGTGTTGGTAGCTCTCTCTCTCTCTCTCTCTCTCTCTCTCTCTCTCTCTCTCTCTCTCTCTCTCTCTCTCTCTCTCTCTCTCTCTCTCTCTCTCTCTCTCTCTCTCTCTCTCTCTCTCTCTCTCTCTCTCTCTCTCTCTCTCTCTCTCTCTCTCTCTCTCTCTCTCTCTCTCTCTCTCTCTCTCTCTCTCTCTCTCTCTCTCTCTCGTCTCAATCCAGACACAAATGTGCTGGAAGAAATCGAAATTTTTTTTGACATTCCAGAGTGTTTCTTATGCAAGGCTCTGAAATACTAGGATGTCATTTATGTGATGCTCTAGCATCACACGCAGTTTTCAAACATAGCTAGGAACGTCGCTAGATAGCAATGCTCCTTGCGATAGTCATTTGGAGCATCGCATAAGCGACGCTTTGCATTTCTTATGCAACGGCTCATGTTTTTTTTAACTAAAAAAAGTTTCATCGCTTATGCAATGGTAGCATCGCATAAGAGATGAAACCCATTTTTTTTTTCATTGGGGGGCGTCGCTATGCCCCCCTATGTCTAGTAGTATAATGCTAGCTCCTACTATGATAACCAATGCCTTTTGAGACTCGCTATTTGATGCCTTCACTTGGCATATTTAGAGAGACCATTGTTCACTTTTGTTGTTCCTCTTAGTGTATGCAGAGATCGGATATGAGCTTTGAGAAAAGTTTAGGAGACAAGAATAAATTTCTAAAAGATTAAAGTGATTTCCTTATTCAATTGAAGCTTCTTGAACATGGTTAAGGTGGAGTAAAGTCTTTCTAGCATTTCCATACCTTCATGGAGACATCTAAATCTTGTATATGCCCTGTCATGGCATTGCTAATGTGCTAAGATAATATTGAAATGACTCCCTTATCTCTCTCATTCCACTCTCTGAAATTATTTTATTGGTGAAAAATTGATTCTCACCCAACCTAAGTCTAGCACATGTGTCACTAAGGATATCCCAATCCTTTCCCCATGAGGTAGCTAGATATTCCAGATCTCCATCTTGCATAATTGTTTTTTTATCTACGTTCTTGGTTTGATTGCTATACTTTGGTATGTTGTACTCTCATGCACTATCCTATATTCATTGATGCAAGAGTAGTGAGATCTAATAGTAGATTTTACCTCTATACTTCATAAGTACGAGAGAGATAATGTTGATGCTCCCCTTTTCCACTAGTAGACTCCCTTTGCTTGGTTGTGTGATCTTGAACTTGATCCAATAGATCTCCTTCCTTTTAAACTCATTCAATAGCGTTTTTGGTCCTCCTTGAATGTCTTTGTATGTCAAAGTGATATGATATCACTGATGGGAGGATATACAACTTCTCTATATACAACTTCACTGATGGGACACACTCGCAAAACCTCTATTTACACAAATGAATGCTTTGTTGAAATCTTGATGGCTGAACTTGAGAGCTTTTGTACACACAATCTAAAATCTAAAACCTTTATAATGCAAGTCATTTCATGCAAAAGTCTCACTATTAATGTGAGAGCCAATGTCTCCAAGATAGGCTAGTTGATTCCTTTACCATGCATACACCAAGAAACAAAGAGTTGCATTATCCTCAATAGAAATTGGATAAATATTATTAGTAGAACTTAATCGTGCTCATGTGGCTCAGGATGCTTATGATTGAATACAATTTACAAATTAATAAAATTTCAATCACGTGTGACAACATGAGTAGTGTGTACCTATCTACAAATCCTATGCTCCATGCTTGGATCAGGCATATAGAGGAACACAACCACTACATTAGAGAAGATATTTTGTCTAAGGATGTGAAAGTCCAACACATAAGTATCAATGACTACTGCGTGGACATGTTCATGGAATCATTGGGCTGAACCAAGCAAATAAATTTCAAAACCGGCATTCGAATGATGGAAGTTGGATGAAGACTTGAATGATGAAGCTTTTGGGGGGAGTGTTAAAAATCCAACTCCAGCCTTATGAGCATATGAACCTCATCATTTATTTACACTTGAAGCATCATGAAGTACAAAGCCAAGTGGGAGAACTCATACATTAAATTTGAATATGAATCGTGCTCATATATCTCAATAAGATCATTATCACACTAGTTGACTATGACAATTTTATGTCAAATATAACAGATTGTTTGAGATCTTTTGATCTATATTTTGTTATAATGAGCAATAAAAGACTTTCTACAGAGAAATATCTATATCAATTGTGCCTCCTTCTTAACTGATATTTTTCATCGCATCTGATGTTCTCACTTTGTATGAATTTTGCAAGGAGCTCAATAGATTCTTCCCGATTAGAACATCTACATGGGAAACATAAACCATAAATGTAGCTTTGTATCCCAACTTTGAGTAGAAGTGATGCAATCACAATATAATGTATAATGTTTGCAAAAAGCTAATGATGGATGACCATAATTTCATACATCCATCCCATGTTTGGATCATGACGTCTTTGGATTTTCTTCTCTATGGCCTAATTTCCTTTAGAGCAACAAAATCAAGTTGAATCCAATATTCCCAATTTAAGAACCTAAGCATGCTTCTCATTTTTTCGAAGAATGCTTCAATAGGCATAGATGTGAACCTCATTGTGTGTGATTTCTCCTTCTAAGGATCCACAATTTATACACCTTGCCTATACATGATGTCGCGTACTCACATGCATATGTAAATGAAACAAATATGCAAACGAAATCAACACCTTGGCTGTATAAAAAATGAGCTCGATTGGAAATGATCTACAATAGCTTTGCATAATTGGAATTCTTACTTTGTGGCAAAAAAATGCTATACATGACTTTATTGTCTCTTATATGTAGGTGTTGTGATTTTGCGTTCTGTGTGAGAAACTTAGTATTTGAATGGTGACGCGTCACTTTGTTAATAATCCAAAATTTTGGGTAAATTTAGCAAATAAGATATCGTTGAAATAGTAAGGATGCAAGATCTCATAAGAACGAGAATCAAGATGGAAAACTATGCTTTAGCAACAATGCAAGTCAATGTAGAATCATGTAGGATACCTTTGCGTAGCTTCAGAAATGAGGGCCACATTTTTACCCCGCATTTTCTTGTTCTTTATATACGATTGCTACTATTGGAAGGGTATGATCTCCTTTTATCTCGGTGCAGACGAGAGCTTACCATCGCAAACGATGATCAAAGGGCTTTATGCTCTTTTTATTTGCAAGATTGACTGAAGTTGAATATCAGAAATTATAAGTGCATCGCATATGTTGTTCGAGATGCGCTTTTGTTTTCAGATAGCATCACAAACTACTTATCTTCGTTGGATAATTATGTAAGGTTTTAACTCATAACCACCATATTGTAGAGTATGGTAAACTAAAACCATTCTGCAATAAGACGCATCTCCCCATTCACTTTTGATCCTTCCTCTCATATTGTCTGCTGATTACGTGCACGTTCCTATACTGTGGTGATTCCATTGAGCAGAGATACAAACTTTATACAAAGGTGGAGATCATTTTTAATAATGTCCACGCCTCACGGCACAATATCAAGGCTAGAGATCTCGGAACAATATCATGTAGAAAGAAGATGATTGTACACACACACACATACACACACACACACATATATATATATATATATATGTGTGTGTGTATGTACATGTATATATATACGTGCATACACAGATACACACATATATATACACACATATATATACACATACACACACACATACATATATATACACATATAGACACACATACCTATATATACATATACAAACCATCAATCCCACATCCACATCATAGTGTATTGACTTTTTATTAGGCTGAATTTCTATTATATATACATATACAAACCATCAATCCCACATCCACATCATAGTGTATTGACTTTTTATTAGGCTGAATTTCTATTAAAGTTAGTTGTAGTAGAAACGTATCACTCTGCCAATTTCTAATAACTTTGTTATACAAACTTAAGATCCTTCAAGTAAAAAAGTATTCTTCTAGTTATATATTAAGTCCCTTGGTAACACTAATCCCTTTGCCATTTTGGGTATATCAAGCTCCTTTTACCTCTTAATTATCACATCTTCAAAAACTCCTTCAAGATGCAATCCTACTTAGAATTGTTTCCTTAAGAGAAAATAAGTTTGTTGCCCTATCATGAGCTAATTACTAAAACTTTGATTCAAAAGTCACTACTCCAGTAAGATCTATATTAGTCCAAATTGTAAGATCTATATTAGTCCAAATTGTAGTCGCTTGGATAACCTTTCTCGAAGTATGATCAACTCCTATTGATTAGGATATAGTAACAAAGAATTATGCTCTATCGTAAGGTCTCTTTCTCAACATACAAAGCTCAATCACTTGTTGAAAATGAAGCTCCAACCATAGGAACATATAATCCTTATCTTTTTTGACACTTGGAGCATCATAAAGCAAGGCTACAACCATGATAGGTCAGACGTTAGATTTGAATTTGAATACCCCTCATACCTCTCAATCAATGACCTTGTAGGAAAAGAGCATCCTGCATTTTAGGGAATCTTTTCCAAGTTGTATATACACACTAAGTAATTGGAGCTGGTAAGACCACATGTGTGTTATCACTCTAGGAGTTCGAATGTGCTAGAAAGGCCCCATGCTTTGCATACATGTATATATATACACGCATACATAGATACACACATATATATACATACACACACACATACATATATATACACACACACACACACATATATATATATATATATATATATATATATATATATATATATATATATATATATATATATATATATATATATATATATATATATATATATATATATATATATATAGAGAGAGAGAGAGAGAGAGAGAGAGAGATTAATGGTTAAATTATTTCACCATGAAAAGCTGACTGGTCTAGAAACATGATAAATTTCATATCTATTGCGAAATTACTTTCTATTTTCCATGGAGTATGTACATGAAACGACTTGAAGGTTTGATCATCCAACTGGTTTTCATATCTAAGACATAAAAGATTCAAAGATTTAATAATCCTAAAGTCAGCTTCCCTAAGGTTTTATATTCACGTGATTTGACTTCTCATGACGGCATTTCTTCTTGTAGTCTTATATTCAAATACTGGTACTTTCGATATTTACGTGATCTCATTTCCTGATCACGATATTTCTTCTTTTATTATACTCACGTCGACTGATAGTTTTGTATCTAACAGCTCCATTAATCAACAGTGGATTTATCACGAAGACCTCAATGGACCATTTCCTGGACATATTCTTTTTTTTCAAATCGAGATAAATATCTACTTATATGATGTCAGCGGATATAAATATAAGCATCTAAAAATTTGTAGTCATTCAATAAATCGATGCTTTTGAAGTTTCATTCGGTCTCTTCTAGCAATTAGCATAATCATAAAAATATTTCTGTCTCCCATTTCTTCTACTATTTCGAACAATGTAGAAGCTTACCATCTGGTTTTGTTATACGGACTCTATTTAAACTTGCTCTAAATATTGAATATCTGTCTGATACTTATGTTTGCTTTCCGGATTCTCATCCGCTTTCTGGTACGTGCTTTCCTTCTCTTAAATAGACGATGAATATCAACGTTCTTTTACTTAACAGAATATGTCATATTATATCTGTTGACAGAATATGCGGAGGTCGGTGACGATGAAGCATCAGATACGGTCTGGGGCTCGCCATTAGTCTCATGCAGGAAGAAAAGCAGAATTTCATGGGAAAGCAAAAGCAAAATTTTCTTTTTCTCTCTTTTTTCTTTTTTTACATTCTACAGATACAAAACCACCATGTGAGAACGCAACACTTTCCTTGCTTTCTGTCAATCATGCGTGAAGGAAGACAGACGTAAAGCAGAAATATATCTAATAAAATCATATATGTTCAATCTTTTCTTTCTATTCTATTTTTTTACTTTTTCTTTTCACCTCATATATGCGGCATCGGTTTCTGGGGTTCGCCATTTGTCTCATGTAGGAAGAGCAGAATATCATGGGAAAGCAAAAGGGAACCTTTCCCGTCTTCTTTCTGTTTCCTCTTTTACATTCTAGACGTACAAAGATACCATGTGAGAAGAAACTACATTGTCCTTGTCTTCTGGTGCACTGTAAGCCCAAAGTCTTGTGAATTGGGCGCTCACAAAGACAGACGGTAGGAGTAACATATATATTTACATCGGCAAACTATTATAATTGATATATAGCTATATATATATATATATATATATATATATATATATATATATATATATATATATATATATATATATATATATATATATATATATATATATATATATATATGTGTGTGTGTGTGTGTGTGTGTGCACGCGTGCACGTGTGGAGGGAGAGAGAAGAATAGCCGAGTTAGGGTGAGATTCAGAAAGGACAGCATTCTTTTTGTTGAGTTGTATTGAATATCGTCCTTTTCAATTCACATAGAGTGTGGTCTTCGTCAAAATTATAAGCATGTATCTGAATTTATTGATTGAGCAATCTCAAGCTCCGATTAAAGTTCCATGTGAAAACGGAACATTTTTGTACCGAGGGGGGAGGTCGTCCAAAATAAAAGTGGAGTGAAAACATGTTTCCTTTTTTTCAACAAATCAAATATTGCTATTTGGAAGCACAAGTTGTGCGGCCTCTCTATGTGAACCAGTTGTTAAACTAGAAGAGCATGTGCTTTCCATCTGTCGAATCCTTGCTTTTTCTTTTACATGGATTGTTATCACTCCACTTTTATTTTGGACGACCTCCCCCCTCGGTACAAAAATGTTCCGTTTTCACATGGAACTTTAATCGGAGCTTGAGATTGCTCAATCAATAAATTCATCTTGGAAGTTCTGTTCAACTTTTTCAGATTCAGCCAATTTTTTGCCAAGGTATTTTAGTCACTAGCCATGGCTGAAAGCAGTGATGTATTCCGTATGTTGGCTGACGAGGATAAGTTCGATGGTACCAACTACCCGTTATGAGCTTATATGATGCGAAATGTATTAGTTGCAAAAGGACTGTGGAACATTGTGCAGGGTGTTGAAAAACGTCGTATCACATGTGCAACTATTACAACTCCAGGTACAGAAGCTGAGGCAGAAGGTGTCGAAGATGATGATATACTGCATATTCCTGTTCGTATTGTAGTTTCTGATGCACCTAGTGCAGAACAATTTCATTGGGGTGGCAGAGATGCCCAGGCACATGCATTGATAGCTTTGCATAATAGCTAAGGATGCTTGGGATACACTTACCACATTGTACCAAGCTAGGAATGAGGCTCGTGTTGCTTACCTCCAAAACTAGTTGGAGAGTGAGCACATGAATGAAGGTGATTCTATGGACAGTTTTCAAACGTGCCATTATTCCTCACATTCGCTCTTGCATAATAACTAAGTATGCTTGGGATACACTTACCACAGTGTACTAAGCTAGCAATGAGGCTCGTGTTGCTTACATCCAAAAACAGTTGGAGAGTGAGCACATGAATGAAGGTGATTCTATGGATAGTTTTCTAACAAAGATCAAAGATTTGAAGGAACAGTTGATTTCTGTGGATGAGGTTATACTAGATAGCTCACTTGTGCAGACCGTTCTCAATGGTCTTCCTGATTCATATTAGAGTTTTGCTTCTACTCTTCGGTTAATGATGAAAGGAAATCCAAATGCCTTGTCATTTGAGTTAGTCTTTGTTCTGTTGTACGAAGATTAGTCCAGGCTGAACAGATTCATTATGCGTGTTGTAGATCAAGCTTTCTTGGCTAGTCAAAAGGGCAAAGGAAAATGGAGCTCTTCAACTAGTAAGTAGAAATCTGCAAATGCTGCACATTCAAAGAAGGAAGATAAAGATGAGAAGAAATCTGAAGAGCAAAAATTGTTTTGCAAGTACTCTAAAGTGAATGATGATATCATAAAGAACTGTCCAAATGTGGCTGCTAAAGAGGCAAAGAAGAAAGAGGTTGGAATGGTTGTTGTAGAGGCCTCTACACCAAAAACAGAGTCTGCTAATCTTGTGTAGGAAGAAGAATGGGCGTTAACTACTGTCTGCTGTTTTGACCCATCTGTTTGAGAAGTTGAGAGCTAAAATCTTTAAGTGGATAAACATGCAGTCCAACCTCTCCCAAAGGAACTTTATTCTTCCTTGTCTGACCATTTTTTGGCTTGTTGGAAGCCGACTAAAAAGTAGTTGTCTCAGGCCATCTCTCTGGCTAGAAGATTTCTGTGGGGTGGGAAAAATTTTTCAAAAGTGGCTTGGAAGGTTTGCTGTATGAAAAAATCAGAAGGTGGGCTTGGTTTGATTTGCCCTACTAGGATGGCTACCCAGATGGCTGCAAAGTGGATCCTCAGAGCTGTCTCTTCTAATGATTTTTGGGCTTGTTTGATTAAAAGGAACACAGATAAATTCTGTCTTAAAAATAATAAAAGATGGTGTAACTTCAAGCTTTGGGATATTTTAATTTCTCCTGCTTTGTTTGTTCCCAAAGGTAGCTCTCTAATCTGCAATTTTTGGAATTCCTGGATGAAGGTCAAAGAGAATTATAAACTGCTTGTGTGGTTCTCCTTTAATTACTCGTTCCTTTTACAGGACTCCCTGTGGATTGGCTGGTTTGATCCTCCTAATATTGCCCATCTTCCCATTAGATGGAATAAGTGCAAAAGAATGGGTTTTGTTAAATGGCAGGATCTTTATAGAGATGGAAGCTTGATTGATGATCACTTTATAATGAGCTATGAAACTCTAACCTTTGCTTGTAAACAGATAATTAAAGACAAAAGGAATAAGCTGCTGACTCTCTTGGATAATCACCTATGGTCGAAGACAATCTCGATTTCTGATGTGGCTCAAGATATTTATAACTACTACAAACGCTCTCTGATCAGCATCAAACTAATTACTGGGATTCTGAACAAGAAATGGAAGCTGGCTTGGTCTGCTCATCAGTGGAGATATAGATTTCAGTGCATTTGGTCCCTCCCTATTGATAACAAGCACTCCTGCTTATTGTGGCTGATATTGCATAAAGGAATTTGGACTGGCAGCAAAGCTAGAGAATATCAAATTGATGCAGGTCTTTGTCATCACTGTGGTTTGGAAGAAGACTTAGAACATCTTTTTTCCAAGTGCAAGACTTCATCTAGATTTTGGAAGGTCATTTATCTCTACTACAATACTTATGGGTTGAGCTCACCTAGTACCAGAGAGTTTCTCATAGGTGAAGCCAACAAGATGGATATTGTGATGTGGCAGCTGATTAGGGCTCATATACTCTGGCCTATTTGGAAAAATAGAAACAGCAAAATCTATGACAAAAAAAGTAAAGACTACCTCTTCTCCTGTTTGATGGGGATTAAAAGACTTCTGACCAAATGTATGAAGTCTGTGCCCAGTCGTCATCTAGAAGAGTCTAGCCCTTTCCTGATCCTCAAGAAATTCCCTTGTAATTTGTGGAGAGATAAGTTGTTACAGATCCCATCTTCAACTAGAGTCAATATGTTTCACTTTATTAATCTGTATATTGAAAGCTTGATGTAATTTGGTAGGAGAAGAATCTTGGTTGGCTTCTTCTAGGTTAGCTGCCCGCTAGATGATATCCCTTCCTCTGGGAGGTCTATTGTAATTCTCTTTTGATTTGCATCAATTTTATATTCTCTGTTTTGTCAAAAAAAAAAAACAAAATGAAATCACGTGAATATGGAAAGTACGAGTATCTGAATATAAGACTACAAGAAGAAATGCCAGCAGAATCACAACTATACAAAACACCACTCTATGAATATCATGCAAGACTATGAATATCGCCACTATTGTGAGTAATACAAGAAGAGTAATCTGAGAAGAACTCTCTCTCTCTCTCTCTCTCTCTCTCTCTCTCTCTCTCTCTCTCTCTCTCTCTCTCTCTCTCTCTCTCTCTCTCTCTCTCTCTCTCTCTCTCTCTCTCTCTCTCTCTCTCTCTCTCTCTCTCGTTTTGCATAGACGTTGCAAACCACCTGTTGAGCGCTCAATGCCTACTTTTTGTGCCAAAGCCCCAAGACTTGAATGCAAGATATATTGTAGAGTGCCAGGGCAAACGCACATCAATCATGGCGAAAGACAAAACAAGTCTTCACCTCTAAAATCTAGGTTTGGCGAAATTACACACAATTAGCAATGAAAGATGTATTGTAGAGTGCCAGGGCAAACGCACATCAATCATGGCGAAAGACAAAACAAGTCTTCACCTCTAAAATCTAGGTTTGGCGAAATTACACACAATTAGCAATGAGGGTTTAACAACTTTAAGGACATTTTTTGTATATAGAGAATTATTAAAAATTAGTTCTTTTGTCCTTAGTTTTATTTGATTTCGCCATTGGGCACTTTTTGCCCTTGAATTTTCCCCTGCTTGAGCTCCATATATAGAACATTGCTTTATTTCTCCTTCTCTATTTTAGAATATATAGTTTTTCCTTTGAATACAGCCTGAATAAATTAAGCTTTTGAAGAGATGACATTTCTTGAGGGTTCGTTCCCCTTATCATAGACGATCATCTTCAGTCAGTGATCACAATGTAATATCGACTCTCTCCCTCTCTCCCTCTCTTCCTCTCTCTCTCTCTCTCTCTCTCTCTCTCTCTCTCTCTCTCTCTCTCTCTCTCTCTCTCTCTCTCTCTCTCTCTCTCTCTCTCTCTCTCTCTCTCGTTTTGCATAGACGTTGCAAACCACCTGTTGAGCGCTCAATGCCTACTTTTTGTGCCAAAGCCCCAAGACTTGAATGCAAGGTGTATTGTAGAGTGCCAGGGCAAACGCACATCAATCATGGCGAAAGACAAAACAAGTCTCCACCTCTAAAATCTAGGTTTGGCGAAATTACACACAATTAGCAATGAGGGTTTAACAACTTTAAGGCCATTTTTTGTATATAGAGAATTATTAAAAATTAGTTCTTTTGTCCTTAGTTTTATTTGATTTCGCCATTGGGCACTTTTTGCCCTTGAATTTTCCCCCTGCTTGAGCTCCATATATAGAACATTGCTTTATCCTTCTTTATTTTAGAATATATAGTTTTTCCTTTGAATACAGCCTGAATAAATTAAGCTTTTGAAGAGATGACATTTCTTGAGGGTTCGTTCCCCTTATCATAGACGATCATCTTCAGTCAGTGATCACAATGTAATATCGACTCTCTCCCTCTCTCCCTCTCTCCCTCTCTCTCTCTCTCTCTCTCTCTCTCTCTCTCTCTCTCTCTCTCTCTCTCTCTCTCTCGTTTTGCATAGACGTTGCAAACCACCTGTTGAGCGCTCAATGCCTACTTTTTGTGCCAAAGCCCCAAGACTTGAATGCAAGGTGTATTGTAGAGTGTCAGGGCAAACGCACATCAAACATGGCGAAAGACAAAACAAGTCTCCACCTCTAAAATCTAGGTTTGGCGAAATTACACACAATTAGCAATGAGGGTTTAACAACTTTAAGGCCATTTTTTGTATATAGAGAATTATTAAAAATTAGTTCTTTTGTCCTTAGTCTTATTTCATTTCGCCATTGGGCACTTTTTGCCCTTGAATTTTCCCCCTGCTTGAGCTCCATATATAGAACATTGCTTTATTTCTCCTTCTTTATTTTAGAATATATAGTTTTTCCTTTGAATACAGCCTGAAATAAATTAAGCTTTTGAAGAGATGACATTTCTTGAGGGTTCGTTCCCCTTATCATAGACGATCATCTTCAGTCAGTGATCACAATGTAATATCGACTCTCTCCCTCTCTCCCTCTCTCCCCTCTCTCTCTCTCTCTCTCTCTCTCTCTCTCTCTCTCTCTCTCTCTCTCTCTCTCTCTCTCTCTCTCTCTCTCTCTCTCTCTCTCTCTCTCTCTCTCTCTCTCTCTCTCTCTCTCTCTCTCTCTCTCTCTCTCTCTCTCTCTCTCTCTCTCTCTCTCTCTCTCTCTCTCTCTCTCTCTCTCTCTCTCTCTCTCTCTCTCTCTCTCTCTCTCTCTCTCTCTCTCTCTCTCTCTCTCTCTCTCTCTCTCTCTCTCTCTCTCTCTCTCTCTCTCTCTCTCTCTCTCTCTCTCTCTCTCTCTCTCTCTCTCTCTCTCTCTCTCTCTCTCTCTCTCTCTCTCTCTCTCTCTCTCTCTCTCTCTCTCTCTCTCTCTCTCTCTCTCTCTCTCTCTCTCTCTCTCTCTCTCTCTCTCCCCCCTCTGCAACCCCCACCCTCAACCCCCTCCTACCCCCGCCCATGGCCCCCCAACCCACGCCCTCATCTCCCACCCTCTAGCCCTCGCCCCTCCCCTCCTACACCCGCCCTCAGCCACCCCCCGCCCACTCCTCTTTCCCCCACCCATAGCCCCCTCCTACCCCCGCCCACAGCCTCCTCCTACCCCCGCCCCTTGCCCCCTCCTACCCCCGCCCTCAACCCCCTCCTACCCCGGCCCGCTGCCTCCTCCTACCCCCGACCATAGCCCTCTCCCACCCCCTCCCACAACCCCCTCCTACCCCCGCCCACGGCCCTCCAACCTCAACCCCCGACCTCCAGCCCCGCCCTCCCCCTTCTACACCCGCCAGCATGCATTCCTTTGCAAAAGATCAAATGCATATATATAATGAAACAACATGTTCTTAGAGAAATATGAGTGCAATCTTCGAACTCTAGACAAGAGTCATGTCATAATTAGCTCCCTTGTGGATTATGCTCATGGACTAGAAAAGTAATCAATCTAATGAAATACACACATAGAGACTCTCTCAACCCATTGCGTTTGAGGAACATCATGGATGTAATACACATCTCTTTTAACGCATCACTAACTGGGATTCTTATCATGAAACATCAGCTACATGCCCCCCGCCTCCCTCCACTCCACCCACCCTCCACTCCACTCCACCCACCCCCAACTCCACCCACCCCACCCTTCACTACACCCACCATCCACTCCACCCACTCTCCACTCCACCCACCCCGTACTCCACCCACCCTCCACTCCACTCCACCCACAACACCCCAACTCCACCCACCCTCTGCCTCCCTCCTCCCCCCACCCACAGCACCCCAACTCCTCCCACGCTCCGCCTCCCTCCTCCCCCCACCCACAACACCCCCAACTCCACCCACCCTACACCCCACTCCACCCACCCCCAACTCCACCCACCCTCCACTCCACCCACCCTCCACTCCACTCCATCCACCCTCCACTCCACCCACCCTCCACTCCACTCCACCCACAACACCCCCAACTCCACCCACCCTCCACTCCACCGTCCCCAAATCCACCCACCGTCCACTCCACCCACCCTCTACTCCACTCCACCCACCCCCAACTACACCCACCCTCCACTCCACCCACCCCCTACTCCACCCTCCCTCCACTCCACCCACAGCACCCCCAACTCCACCCACCCTCTACCTCCCTCCTCCCCCCACCCACAGCACCCCAACTCCTCCCACCCTCCGCCTCCCTCCTCCCCCAACCCACATCACCCCCAACTCCACCCACCCTAGACTCCACTCACCCTCCACTCCACCCACCCTCCGCCTTCCTCTCTCTCTCTCTCTCTCTCTCTCTCTCTCTCTCTCTCTCTCTCTCTCTCTCTCTCTCTCTCTCTCTCTCTCTCTCTCTCTCTCTCTCTCTCTCTCTCTCTCTCTCTCTCTCTCTCTCTCTCTCTCTCTCTCTCTCTCTCTCTCTCTCTCTCTCTCTCTCTCTCTCTCTCTCTCTCTCTCTCTCTCTCTCTCTCTCTCTCTCTCTCTCTCTCTCTCTCTCTCTCTCTCTCTCTCTCTCTCTCTCTCTCTCTCTCTCTCTCTCTCTCTCTCTCTCTCTCTCTCTCTCTCTCTCTCTCTCTCTCTCTCTCTCTCTCTCTCTCTCTCTCTCTCTCTCTCTCTCTCTCTCCCTCTCCCCGCAGTCGGCCAAGACAAAAGTTATGAAATTTTGCTATTTGCGATGATGCAGGAAAAAGCCCGAGTCATGACAAGAATGAATGGGGTCATATGCTTAGCAAGGCTAGTAAAGGTTGACAAATTGAGAGCTCTTTCTTGATTCTTTGGGTGGTGGTGCATGGTCGTTCTTAGTTGGTGGAGTGATTTGTTTGGTTAAGAAGGAGACCTCAGCTTGTATTCAAAAGTGACAATAAAGGTGTAAAAAGATAAATGAGTGTTGCCGCCGGACATTCGTGACGACAAAACCCTGAGTGCCTATTTTTGAGGATCTAATTCAAAACTGGTGGCCAGTACCATATTTGATCTACCCCTCCCATTTTGGGGCAATCAATCGGTGCATATTCAGTGAACGTGGGAAATCTGCAAGGCCCTCTTGGCCTATTGAAGCCTATAAAAGCAATGGACTAGTACTCATTTGGGGGAGCTTATTTCTGACATCTCTTTTGGTCCTCTTTTTGCACTGTGTGGCTACAAGCCTACTATAGGAACTCACTCTGTGGTGAGGATACGGAGCATGGGCTTCTGAGTGGAGGGCGAATAGCACTAGAGTGTGAAGAAGTGGCTTGGTTTTTTCATTTAGTGTGAGTTAGTGGTATTTTCGTGCTCTCTCCCTTAGAGCAAGTCTTCATACCTTTGTACTGATCACTCCAATTCTTCTAGTTGTGTTCATTGTATGTATTGGATGGATATCTTGTATTGATTCCGTTTAGTTCTCAAATAGCACGTTAGCCGAGGGCATCAACTTTTAGAGAATTTCTTTTTCTTATCATCTGTTCGAACTAAGGAGTGGTTTAGTCTTCCACTATTGTAAATTGTCATTAATCTTTTCTTTGAGTATTTACAATACTGTGCAACTATTGCGATCTGCCTCCTCACAGAAATTTTAAAAGGGTATACTTCCCTAAGCAGAACCTCCCTTGAGTAGGCAAAGTACTAGAAATGCATGTTGTCTACTCTTGTTAAAAGTAGGCACCCCAGTACCTCCTCTAAGTTTTGCACACAGGGTGGGACCTTTGCATTTTTGTGAGAGGCTTTGAGCATAGTAAACAGTCCTTTTCCATTATTTTTGCCCTTTTGCATCTTGCAAGTAGGTACATGACCCATACTCGAGTAGATAAGGAGCCTCTTCATGTATAGAGGGTCCTTAAAAAATCATATTTACCTTCGAATAGTAAACTTAGCTCCCCTCTACCCTCCTTGAATATATCAATTGATTTGGGTGCGACACCATTGTCAAAGGAAAAGCATAGGAGAACATTAGAATTCACCTCAGATACATGAGAGGAAACACCAGTGCCAATGGAGGATCTCTCTCACTTACTCTCTAGACTCAATATCAAGTTCCCTACCTTTAAAGGACAATCTTATGAGGATGGTGATGATCATGTGAGGAGATGAATCTCCCTATGCCATGTGTTGATGTATGAAACACCACAAGAAATGAATTACTGTGACACTAGAACACCTCTATGGTCACCATTAACTCATTGCCACTCCAAACTTTGAGAAATGATAGCCAAAACCAAGAACTTTACTTCTTCAGAACTTTCCAGTCACTAAAATGACATATCTTCAGTATTTTGATGATTTCTCTTAGCTCAAATACTATTTCTCCACGATCTTTTGGTGAATGCAAGTAGAAGAGTAGAGCTTTCCAGCAAGCTATCATATGCAAGAAATGGATCTCTAGAACTCAAGATATAGCCTTCACAAGATGACCCTGTATGACTTCCAAAAGTGGAATTTTTGCCTGTTTTAGTAATTTTGAGTGTCTAAAAATGAAAATTCGAGGCCTAGCATCAACTTGCAACCAAAAGTCGATGCCAGGCATCGACTTTGAGCTTTTTCAGTCACTTTTTCAGCACGAGAATTAGCCTATGAACGCAAGATATGAGCAATACCACTTTTATGTGGGAAGTCAATGCCAGGCATCGACTTTATGCTGAAACTCGATGCCAAGCTTCGAGTTGGTCCACAAACTTCATATTTTCAAAGAGATTTAGCAGTACATAAAACTCAAAGAATAAAACATAGACTTATCAGCACGAACTCGATGCCAGGCATCGACTTGCTTGGAAAACTTCAACTTTTGAAATCATTTCACACAAAACAAACTTTGGAGATGGAAGAAGAAGACTTGTACACAGGAGTTTAATTAACTCTTTCCACAACTATGAAACCTCAGAAATACACAGGTGCTTTCTCACGCAGAGAATCCCGACTATTCTCAGTCAAACAAAATGAGTTCTAACTCACTCTCTCAGTGTCTTCCTCATCGCGTCAGTTGATACAAACTAACTTATATAGTTTTTCTCAATCTCGTGACTTTTAAAAAACTTCTAGAACTAAAGTGAACTAACTTTACAAATATAATACACTTGTGAATTTGTTCCTTCACATAGGCATGTGGTTTTCTTCCTAAGATTTGACCTTCAAATATATGTCCAATTAGTGAGTGTTTCTCCAACAGCTCCCCCTCAATCACTAATTGACATTCCCTGTTTATTCATATCATCTTCTTTTCTTTTACTACTACCATGCGTTTGAATCTGCTGGTCTTCACACCATCCAAGATCTTTGTCATTATGTCTGCTATCTGATTTTTTGTAGAAATGTACACTTCAATTTCTTTCTCCATTACCTTTTATCTCCATGTATTGTAGGTATGTATACCTTGATCAATGCCCAAGCTTTTGAACAGTGTTTGCATCCATATGACCTCCTTAGCTACTTCCACAAGTCCTTTGTACTCAGCTTCAGTTGATGATAATGCTATTGTATGTTGTTTCTTTGAACACCAACTTACAAGCTTATCACCGATGTATATCATGTAACCATGAGTTGATCTACTGTCATCTTGATTACCTGCCCAGTCTGAGTCACTATAGGCTCTCAACTTCAAATCTGATGTAAAAGGATAATATAATCCTTCCTTTATAGTTCCTTTGATATATCTGAGAACTCTTTGACCTGCAATCCAATGTGGGTCCTTTGGACAATGCATAAATTGTGACAAAACTCCTACTGCATAACTAAGATCAGGTCTTGTTAGTGTAGCATAAATCAAACTACCCACAAGAGATTGATACTTCCTCATATCTTTGTATTCTGCACCATCATATTTACTGATTTTGTGATTAACTTCAAGTGGAGTTGAAGCTTCTCTGCAATTTTCCATATCAAACTTCTTCAATAGATTCAGAAGATACCTTTCTTATGATACATATATGCCATGATCTGTATAAGTGACTTCTATTCCAAGAAATTATGACAACTTTCCTAGGTCACTGATCTTGAACTCTTTCTCAAGTAATCTCTTTACCTCCTTGATTCCTTCATCTGAAGTACCTGTGATTATAATGTCATCCACATAAATACAAATGTAGATTGTACATTCCTCTGTTCTTTTGATAAGTATACTTGGATCTGCTTTTGAACTTTGATATCCAAGATCATTGAGATACTTCACCAGTCTATAGTTCCATGCTCTTGGATCTTGCTTCAATCCATAGAGTGCTCTTCTCAACCTGCAAACAAAATTTGGATACCTGGAATCTATAAACCCTTGAGGTTTTTCCATGTATACCTCATCTGATATGTATCCATTCAAGAATGCATTCTTTATATCCAATTGACTTAGAGTCCATCCTTTTGAAGCTGCAATACCAATGATTGTCCTTATAGTTGACATCATAGCTACAGGACTGAATGTCCCATCATAATCTATGCCATAGGTTTGGGCATAACCTTTCACCACCAGTCTAGCTTTGTATCTGGCTATACTTCCATCTGCAAGCTTCTTCACTTTATAAACCCATTTATTTCCAATTACTTTCTTACCATTTGGTTTAAGAACGAGTTCCCATGTCTTGTTCTCCTCTAGTGCATTGAACTCTTCCTTCATTGCTTCTTCCCATTGCTTCTTACCTTTAGCTTCATCATAGTTCTGAGGTTCTTCATCATCTTTGACCATATATGCATAGTCCTTCTGAGTTATGTAAGAAGTATCATAAGAATACCTTTTTGGTTGTCTTCTTGTCTTGCTTGACCTTCTTGGTTCACATTCTTAAGTGTCTGGATACACCTCTTCATCAAATATTGGAGCTTCTTCATTTCTTCTTGTTAATCCACTTCTGGATGTACTTGTTTGCATATAGTCTTCATCTCTATTCACCTGCACAATTGATTTTCCTTTCTCACATTTTTTTACCTATTCTTCAAATTCTTCAGCTGTATGACTTTGATCTGCATACCAACTTTTTTTTTCACCAAATGTAACATATCTAGAAACAAGAAATTGTTTTGCTAAAGGATTCCACAACCTGTAACCCATCTGCTTTTCATCATAACCAATGAACACATATTTTTATGCCTTTGGTTCAAGTTTATGTCTAAGTTGTGATGGCACGTAAGCATATGCAATTGATCCAAACACTTTACAATGATCTAGTGTTGGTAGCTCTAGCAAACTCAACCAAAGTCCTATTCCTTCTTTCTGCTACACCATTTTGTTGTGGTGTATACCTGCAAGTTATTTCTCTCTTAATACCTGCATTCCAAAGATAATCATTGAACTCTTGGGAGAAGTATTCTGCCCCTCCATCATACCTTAGTCTCTTAAGCTTTTGACCTCCAACTCTCTCTGCATATGCATGAAAATGCTTGAAGGCTCCAAACACTTCTGATCTTTCCTTCAAAACCATCTTGTAGCATCATCAATGAAAAGAACACAATACCTTGAGCCCCTGATAAATCCTTCTTTTGTTCGTCCCCATACATGTGTATGAATGAGCTCTAGTAATCCATCATGTTTGAATCCTTTCTTTTGAAATGGTAACCTATGTGCTTTTCCCATTTGACATGCTTCACATTTATAAACCATATGTTGACTCTGCACATTTGGTAATCCTAGTACAGACTGATTAGCAACCGTAGCTTTAATTCCTCTTTCATTGAAGTGAACTAATCTCTTATGCCAAAGATCAAGTTCTCTAATCACTCCTTCACCATGTGTGAGCAAAGCTTGACCAATGTTCCCTTGTACTCTTAACGTAAAGAGTCTACTTTCTTTCTTACCAGAGACAATCTGATTATATCCATTCTCTGGATCTTCAACAAATACTCCTTCATTTGTAAACCTGACATGAAAACCTTTTTCAACTATTTGTCCCACACTAATCAAGTTTTTAGGTATTGTAGGAACATACAAAACATTGGTTAGCAAATCTTCTCCACTCTTGCATTTCACTTTTCCAATTCAATGTACACTATGTCTTGTATTATCACCTGTTTGAACACTATGACTAGAAATGCCTTTTTCCAATTCTGACATCAATTCTATGTTTCCTGACAAATGATTAGAACATACAGAGTCAATGTAAAATACCTTTAGATCTTCTTTATCTGATGTGCTGATTGAGTTCATCATCAATGACGTATGAACTTCATTCTGTGTGTCTATATAATGTTATCCATCTTGTAGCATCATCAATGAAAAGAACACAATACCTTGAGCCCCTGATAAATCCTTCTTTTGTTCGTCCCCATACATGTGTATGAATGAGCTCTAGTAATCCATCATGTTTGAATCCTTTCTTTTGAAATGGTAACCTATGTGCTTTTCCCATTTGACATGCTTCACATTTATAAACCATATGTTGACTCTGCACATTTGGTAATCCTAGTACAGATTGATTAGCAACCATAGCTTTAATTCCTCTTTCATTGAAGTGAACTAATCTCTTATGCCAAAGATCAAGTTCTCTAATCACTCCTTCACCATGTGTGAGCAAAGCTTGACCAATGTTCCCTTGTACTCTTAACGTAAAGAGTCTACTTTCTTTCTTACCAGAGACAATCTGATTATATCCATTCTCTGGATCTTCAACAAATACTCCTTCATTTGTAAACCTGACATGAAAACCTTTTTCAACTATTTGTCCCACACTAATCAAGTTTTTAGGTATTGTAGGAACATACCAAACATTGGTTAGCAAATCTTCTCCACTCTTGCATTTCACTTTTCCAATTCAATGTACACTATGTCTTGTATTATCACCTGTTTGAACACTATGACTAGAAATGCCTTTTTCCAATTCTGACATCAATTCTATGTTTCCTGACAAATGATTAGAACATACAGAGTCAATGTAAAATACCTTTAGATCTTCTTTATCTGATGTGCTGATTGAGTTCATCATCAATGACGTATGAACTTCATTCTGTGTGTCTATATAATGTTATCCATCTTGTAGCATCATCAATGAAAAGAACACAATACCTTGAGCCCCTGATAAATCCTTCTTTTGTTCATCCCCATACATATGTATGAATGAGCTCTAGTAATCCATCATGTTTGAATCCTTTCTTTTGAAATGGTAACCTATGTGCTTTTCCCATTTGACATGCTTCACATTTATAAACCATATGTTGACTCTACACATTTGGTAATCCTAGTACAGACTGATTAGCAACCATAGCTTTAATTCCTCTTTCATTGAAGTGAACTAATCTCTTATGCCAAAGATCAAGTTCTCTAATCACTCCTTCACCATGTGTGAGCAAAGCTTGACCAATGTTCCCTTGTACTCTTAACGTAAAGAGTCTACTTTCTTTCTTACCAGAGACAATCTGATTATATCCATTCTCTGGATCTTCAACAAATACTCCTTCATTTGTAAACCTGACATGAAAACCTTTTTCAACTATTTGTCCCACACTAATCAAGTTTTTAGGTATTGTAGGAACATACAAAACATTGGTTAGCAAATCTTCTCCACTCTTGCATTTCACTTTTCCAATTCAATGTACACTATGTCTTGTATTATCACCTGTTTGAACACTATGACTAGAAATGCCATTTTCCAATTCTGACATCAATTCTATGTTTCCTGACAAATGATTAGAACATACAGAGTCAATGTAAAATACCTTTAGATCTTCTTTATCTGATGTGCTGATTGAGTTCATCATCCGTGATGTATGAACTTCATTCTGTGTGTCATTTGCATAGTTGTAGTAGGTGGTGTTGTAGGATTGATTCTGTCCCCAATTTCTTCCTCCACCTCTACCATAGCCTCCTCTTTGACTTTTTCTACCTCTTTGAAAATTACTTTGATATCTTCCACCTCCACCTCTGCTATTATTGTTTTGATTCTGGTTTGATCCTTGTTGCTTGTGCCAATAGTCATGAGCCAAATGATTACTCAATCCACATATCCAACAAGCCTTCTTGTTGTTATTTTGATTACCTCTTCCTCTTCCAAAACTTCTTGCTCTTCCTCTACCAGTGCCTTTACCTCTTGCATAATAAACTTGAGAACTCCACTCCTCTTCATCCTTTGCTTTAACTTTATCTCCTTTCTTCTTGTTCTTCCTGTACATTGCAGAACTTTGTCCTTTATCTCCATCTCCCTTCAAGTCTTGATCAAATGTGAGCATCAAACCAAGCAACTGGTTCAAATTTGGAACGTAATGATTTAATGAAGGTTCTGTTGATAAGACAAAAGGTTTCCACCTTTCATCCCCTCTCAATCTTGCAAGTGGTTGAGCAATCAATCTGTGATCTTCAACATCTTCATCTATGGATCCAAGACTATCTGCTAGATCCTTCATCTTAGTGACATAATCACTAATACTTTGACTTGGCTTCTTCTTGAATGTTGTAAACTCTGACCATAGACTTGCTTTCCGTGCTTTAGTACTGCTTTGGAAATGATACTCCAATGCATTCCATATATCTTCAGATGATTCCAATCCTCTGATGTGTGGTAGCAAATGATCAGACATTGTATTGTAGATGTAGGCTTTTGCACTTGCATCCTTCTTCTCCCAATGCTTTAAAGCATCAAGTTCCTCTTTCTTTGGTCGGCTTTCATCTTCAAATACTGGCTTCTCTTATTCACCTGTTACATATACCATGAGATCCTTACTCATAAGTAAGGCTTCCATTCTCATTACCCATGCGGTGGAATTATCTCTGTCTAGTTTGTCAATGGAGATATGATCTGCCATACTCCTTTCCTTCTGCTGCAACCTTTGAGCTTAAAGGATAAAGAATAATACCTTCTGGAGCTCTTTGTGTATGAAGATACTTTTGAAGTAACCTTTTGATTCCTTGTGTCTTCAAATGCTTCACCTTTCAAACTTTAATGGAAAACTTTCCAAGACTTCTCGTATCTTTGCCGCCTTTTGCTCTTTAAGACCTTTTTGCTCTGATACCACTTGTTGATGTATGAAACACCACAAGAAATGAATTAATGTGACACTAGAACACCTCTATGGTCACCATTAACTCATTGCCACTCCAAACTTTGAGAAATGATAGCCAAAACCAAGAACTTTACTTCTTCAGAACTTTCCAGTCACTGAAATGACATACCTTCAGTATTTTGCTGATTTCTCTTAGCTCAAATATTATTTCTCCAAGCTCTTTTTGTGGATGAAAGTAGAAGACTAGAGCTTTCCAACAAGCTATCATATGCAGGATCTCTAGAACTCACTCTTGGGTTTGATTGAACTAACTCTTATGTCCATTCCCAAAGAAAGAATAAGTCCACTTTTAGTCAATATCTAGTTGATGCTTCGTACGCATGGTAAATCACGTTCTTTGTACCCATTGAAGAAGAATTCTCGATGGAAGTCAATATCCGGTGTTTCATTTCATTGGATAGTTTCCCAGCTAATTCATATAGAAAAAATATTTCTAATTATTTGTAAGGATCCTTTTCACATTAACAAAATTGAGAGCACCAAGTTCAAGAAAAACACCAAGATGTTGAACCCTTCTTTGCACAACTACTAATTCCTTTATCAAATTATTTGGATAACCATTTATCAAATTTGAATCAAATGGCATGTATTCCTTAATCAAACGATGCAATGTTTCTAAACCACTTTCCTTTTTTTCCCCATTTAAAGATCTTGATCGATTCTAATTTAGTACTTCCTTTTAAAATTAAACGATAGAACTGATCATCACCGTGAGAAACGTTTTGCTCGTTAATTGTTTGCACGTCCACTTCAATGGATTTTGGAAGGCGTTCTAGGTCCTAGGAGAGAACATGAACTTTCTTGTTTTTAATCTTTGTCTTGGATATTCAGTGTTAGCTGTACTCAATACTCTGCCCTCAAGTGACCACAAATGATCCATGGTGCTCTGTGTTTTAAGGCCCCCATTATGAGGAGAAGCACTTGTGAGATCCCGGATATTTGTGGAATCCTAACTTCCAAGTTAACTAAGGTCTATGTGTGACCGTTGATGGTAATAAATGATCTTTGTGACCCTAGACATTAGGTTAGGTAAGGGATAAACTTAAGAGCCATTAGGTTGCTATTCAATTCAAAATTAAAAGGTCTTGTAGGATCACACAAGTTCCCCATAAAAGCTTAATGGAGAGAGTGCAAAGGGGGGATTGCCCCCTTCTATGGGGAGATATTGTCAGATTATATATGTTGTTGACTATTTTGTATCTTCTAACTAGGTTTATCTATACTAATGCTCATTGTAAAGGCTATATAAGTGTGACCCATGTTGAGCTTTAAAGAGCATTGCACACTAGTAAGCCCTTCATCTAGATTCTGTATAGATCTCCATCTAATCTCCACATTGGGAGCACACAGGTGGACAATACCATAGTTGTAACTCCATTACTCTTTGAAATCTCCGAATTTGAGCTCTCTATCTCTCACTCTACATCTATCTTTGTCTACACTTCTCTCAACTCTACCTACTAGTCAATTCCGATGCCTTGTTATTTTCTTACATGGTATGAGAGCTCAAGAGGCTCTGAGTGGTGGAGAAGAAAAAACACAAAGTTTGTAGAGGTTTCAATGACAAAAGAGAGAGATGCCAAGTGCTCCATCATCATCTAGAACTGGTAATCAAGATGGTTCATCAACAGGAGTATGTGGAGCACATGTAAGAGAAACAATGATGCCGATCATCCTAATGTTGGGGGTAAACACCAGCTTCACGGAAGGTAAATTTGATGCTATGAACTACATCCTATGGAAGTTCAAATCACTTCTATCCTTGATTCATATGAGCCTCTAGAGACTATTCTTGGGACTGATCATGAGTCCCAAGGAACAACTGATCCAAATAATCTTGTTCAAATGATTTCTCATTATGGTGATATTATATGTGCTTGGAATTGTAAAAAGGTAGATGGACTCAATACTCTAGTTACAAGTACTTTTGATAGTGTTCTTTCTCTCATTCAGCATACTACCAAGGCATGTGAAGCATGGAACATATTGAGAACTCAATATGAAATTGGTAATCAAAGACGCATTTAGAACTTGGAGAATCAACTACCAGTAGAAAGGTTTGCTAATGGGGAGACTACAAAGGCGTTTATCACTTTCATAAAGAATTTACATGATCAAATGGTAGGATCAAGTGTACAAAAGTCAAGTGAGGACTTATTTTGGTGTTGTCTTCAAATCTTTCCACCAAAGTTTGAATATTTGATAATAGCTCTTAATACTCAAATCAAACCTCAACCACTAACTTGTTAAGAATTCAGAGGCTTTCTCATGGAGTAGGATCTGCAGCTTAAGGCAAGGAGTGGCTGCAAAAAAGGAGATGCTACATGCATAGCAAAGGAGATGTTGCATTCTATAACATTATCCCTTCTACAAAAGAGAAGGAAGCATCACCTCTAGATGATGAGTCTCAAATTCACCAATCTATCATTATCCAAGGAGAAAAGTCGTTGCTATGTTGGATGAGGCAGCTCTATGATTCTATAAACCCCATCCCACAGTCACTTAAACAAGTTGCAGATGGACTGATGCAATCATAGAGAATATAGGTATAGAGATAAGAAAGATCCCATATTGTAATCACAACCCTGATGGTTGAGCTTATTCAATGATAAGCAAAGGAACCAATCAATATGGAAGAAGCACTCCACCATCTGGATTGGAGGGCTTCCATGCAAACAGGATACAAAAATATCATGAAGAATGGAATTTGGGAGCTAGTGGATCGACTGACCACCTAAGCATAAAGTCATTGGCACCAAGTGGGTCTGGAAGCCAAAATATAAGGCTAATGGTACTCTGGAAAAGTACAAAGCAACACATGTTGCATAAGGCTATTCATAACTTGAAGGCATTGACTTTTGTGAATAATTTGCATTGATTGCAATGATGACTATTATATGAGTACCACTAGCTAGGGTTGCACATAAGTGATGGCGAGTCTATCACATGGATATCAAATCAACGTTCGTGAATGAAGATCTCAAGGGGGAGGTATATGTGTCTCAACCACTAGGGTTTGAGGCTCCCCATTCAGAGAACAAGGTATATAATCTGAAGAAGGCATTATATGGGCTAAAACAAGCGGGTACAGGTGCATAGATAAGTATCTCTTAGATCTAGGTCTCAAAATATGTGCTTGTGATGCTAACTTGTATGTTCTAAAGAGTGGAGGGAAGATAGTTGTGCTTGTACTCTATGTAGATGACCTTGTGATTACAAGAAATGATGATGTTCTTCTTCAACAAACAAAAGATGCCCTAAGTTAAAAAATTTGAAATGATAGGCTTGGCCTTAATGCATTGTTGCTTAAGCCCTGAATTTGTTACACTTATGTGTTCTTCAAGTAGCTTTGATGTGAACCATTTCCCTATACATGGGCACTTTTTGCTCTAGTGCAGGGTAGAGGTTTTTTCCCCATGTTACCACATACATGATTCACTCATATGTGGTGCTACTTTGTACTAAGGGATATTATTCAGCTCTTACTTGAGTTCAGTTCATTGTGAATAGAGAGAACTATTCTAGCCATCTGTCTTCTATGTGGGTCTTGATGTGTTTATGCTCCTTGTGTGTGCTTCTTGTGTGTCTCTTGCACTTCTACACACACCGAAGAGTGGTATCAGAGCAGGTTCAGCTCCTTCTCAAGTTTTGGTTTTTCGCTTCATGGCATGTGTGCACTTCAATAGCGTAAATCGACTTCAGAGCATAGAATAGTGAATTTGAGCAGCCAAGAAACATTTCCACTAGATGCATTAGTTGTTTTACCCCCATTTCAAAGCCATTCGTGCAGTCAAAATTACCACTAGAGTGATCCTTTTTTAGCTGAAATTTCAGCATTCACTTTATCTTTCCTAGAAGTAAATATTTTGTCACATTCTTGTTCCTTACTGAAATGGTAGGCAGCAATGACTTGTTTGGCATGCGTCAAGCTGAAGATAAGCTTGATGGGACCATCTTTTCAAAGCTTTGCTACTACACTACGTTTGGTTGCAAAAAGGAATCCCAATATGTATGCATTTGATGAGGTTGTGTCTCTTCTTTTGCAAGAAGCGCAATCTAGAGTGAATAGGAGTGGTTTGATTGAGGGAACACAAGCACTTGCTATCTCACAAAAGGGGAAAACAAAGTATGGTTCAACTTTGGGTTCATCAAAACCAAAGCCTCAACCTTCCTCTTCCACTCATTCCTCTAATGATGTTGATTTGTAGAAGAAGAAGAGATGCAAATATTGTCGAAAGGTTGGTCATACTATTGATGAATATAGAAAGCTTAGAAAGCGCAATGAAAAGAAGAAGGACTCGAGCATAATATAGAAAGCTTAGAAAGCACAATGAAAAGAAGAAGGACTTAATATACTTAATTTCAATTCCATTCATTGCCAAAGCTGGACTTCATATACACTATGTTGATGATAAGTGTATGGTTCATGATTTCAGCAATGGTGATATTATCGTGATGTTCGATACATTATGTAATGGTTTGTATCGCATGGATACATAGAAGAGGGTGCCTCGAATGCCTTGGTTGCTCATACTTCTTCCATGGCTGAAATGGAGCTTTGGCATGCTCCTTTTGATCACTTGAACTTCAATAGTTTGCTTTACTTGCAAAAGAAGGACATGGTTTTTGGTTTTCCTAGACTTGAGTCCATTGAAAAGCATGCATGTGAATGTTGCATTCTTGGAAACATGCATCATGCTTTTTTTACAAAAGATAGTCATACACACACCACAAGAAAATTGTAGCTTGTTCATAGTGATGTATGTGGTCTCGTCAAGACTCCATCTTTTGGGAAGCATGTATATTTTGTTACCTTCATTGATGATGCTACTCGCCATACATGGGTGTATCCTATGAAAGCAAAGAATAAGGTATTTTCTTGCTTTAAAGCATTTTTAGTTATGGCTGAAAATTTTTCTTCACAAAAGCTTTTGATTCTATGCACGGATCATGGTGGTGAATACATGTCATATGAGTTTAATGCTTTTCTTCATGAAAGAGGTATTTCACACCAATGTACAGTTCCATATACACCTTAACAAAATGGTGTTGTCGAGCGTAAAAGTCGAACTCTACTTGAAATGGAACTCTAATAAGTCTTGGATGGATGCAGACATGTGTGCAAACTATCTATTGAATCGCTACCCTACAAAAGCATTGAGATTCATCACTCCTTATGAGGCTTGGAATGGACATAAGCCCATGGTTAGTCATATGTGCATGTTTGGTTGTTTGGCATATGCTCTTGTGCCATCACAACATCATCACAAACTTGATGAAAAAGAAAGAAAATGTATATTTCTTGGTTATAGTGCTCAAAATAAGGGATATCCTTTGTATCATCCATTCATGAACACAATCATTGTGAGTCGAGATGTGGTATTTGCTGAAAATTCAGTTTTCCCTCTCTTGAATGGAAAAACAACCAATAGTTAACTCACAAGATATGTTCGATACACTCATGCCTTTGTTCCAAAATTGTCCACTTGACTATGGCCAAGTAGACTAGCCAACTGAATCTCAAAGGGCTTAAAGATTCCAGAAAAATAGAGCTAAAAAATGCAGAGAATCTCCAGCTAAACATGAATGAAATGTTTTAGTGAAAAAATGTTGAAATTGTTGGAAATTTCCAGCCACATATGGCTGAGCCTTTGCATCAAAATATGGCTGAAAATGAGCATGAAATTCAGCCCACACATGATGTACATGTTGATGATGTATTGCATAATGAATGCATGTCTATCAAGAGTGCACAAACTATGCAAAAATGGTTGAAACAAACTTTGCAGGATAGCAAAATTGAGTGCACCTTTACTTGGTACAACAAGATGAAGCTCTCACCATGTATCAAGTGACTTTGTTGATTATTCTCTTATTGCAACAACATGTAATGAAGAGCCACTTTCCTTTGAAGATGCATGTGATGATCCACAATGGATGAATGCCATGCAAACAAAAATGGATTCCATACATAGGAATGGTACTTGGGAGTTATGTGAATTGCCAAAAGGAAAGGATGTCATTCGTACAAAGTGGGTTACAAGATTAAGAGAAATTTTGATGGTAGCATTGATCGCTACAAAGCTAGATTGGTTGCGAAAGGATATGTGCAACAATATGGCATTGACTATGAGGAAAATTTTGCACCTACATCACGCATGCCTACCATTCGTACCATGGTTGCGTTGGCTGCCCATCCAGGTTGGAAAGTGCATCAATTGGACATAAAGATAGCCTTCTTGAATGGTGATTCACTAGAAGAGGTCTATGTGAAGCAAACTCCTAGATTTTATATGAGAGGGAAAGAGCATATGTTTTTTCACTTGCATAAAGCCTTGTATGTTCTCAAGCAAGCTCCACGTGCATGGTATGAGAAAATCCATAAGCACTTGATTGCTCTTGGTTTCACATGTAGTTCAATTGAAAGCACACTCTATGTATGCAAAGATGGGGCTGATCTTACAATGCTTGTTCTTTATGTTGATGACATACTTTTGAATGGGTCATGTGATGCAAAACTTGACATTCTTATTGCTGATTTGTAGCATACTTTTGATCTCACTTATCTTCGTCTTTTGAGCTACTATCTTGGCATCCAGATTGTATATGTTGAAGGGGGAATTGTTATGCATCAAGCAAAGAATGTTGAAAAACTACTTCAGCATTTTGACTTTGACGATTGCAAGCCAGTTTCCACACTAGTTGAGATAGGATTTAGGTTCTTAATTCAGGATTCTAGTGATGCATTTGACACTTCTCTTTATGAGCAAGTTGTGGAATGTCTTATATATGCATGCAACACAAGGTGAGATGTATAGTATGCAGTTTCCCAGTTGAGTCAATTCATGCATAGCCCTGGCACTAAGCATTGGCAAGCAGTGAAACGTGTGTTTAGATATCCCAAAGGCACTTTGAGCTTAGGTCTCTTTTATGGCAACGATATTCCACCATGCTTGCATACTTTTATAGATAGTGATTGGGCTAGTTGTTATGATACTCGCATGTCCACTAGTGGTAATTTCTTTTTCCTTGGAGACTCATGCATATCTTGGTTGAGTAAGAAGCAACCTACAGTGGTGACATCGAGTTGTGAAGCTGAGTACAAGGCAGTTTTCACAGCTACAGTGGAGTGTATATGGCTAATGCCTATTGATCGATCTTCGCATGGAGATTGATGCTACTATGCATATTCTCAATGATAGTAAGAGTGCATTGGTTGTTGCACGAAACCGAGTGTTTCATGCACGGACCAAACATATTGAGGTGCATTATCCCTATGTGAGAGAGCACCTTCATGCAGGAGATATTGATTTGGTATATATGCCTACACAAGATAATGTGGCAGATGTATTCACCAAAGCTCTTCCATGGTAAAATTTTGAAGCTTTTCGCAAAGCTTTAGGCTTATTACCTTGTGGGGGTTGATCTGTCACTCCCTGTATGTGTTCACATCATTCACTCCAGGGGATTTATTACACTTATGTGTTCCTCGAGTAGCTTTGATGTGAACCTTTTCCCTATACATGGGCACTTTTTACTTTAGTGTTGGCTAGAGGTTTTTTCCCCATTTTGCCACATACATGAGTCACTCATATGTGGTGGTACTTTGTACTTAGGGATATTATTCAGCTCTTAGTTCAGTTCAATTGATTGTCAATAGAGAGAGCTATTCCAGCCATCCATCTTCTCCCTCTGTCTTGTTGCATTTGTGCTCCTTGTGTGTGCTTCTCATGTGTCTCTCGCACTTCTGCACACACCCAACTGAAGTTTGGTAGGAAGCAGGGAAGATTTTCATCTCTCAACAAAATTATTCAAGACAGATGCTGAAGGCATTCGATATGGAGGATTGCAAGCAAATTTCTACACCTATGGAGGTCAACACAAAAATATCTATTGAAGATACTTCACCTCCAGCCAATATTGCAAGATACAAAAAACTAATTCGAAATCTCATCTACTTGTGCAATAATAAACTAGATATCCCTTATGTTGTAGGAGTAGTAAGTAGGCTCTCTAATACGCCTTACCAAACACATTAGAATGCATGCATGTGGATACTCAAGTATGTTAAAGAAACCACGAATTATGGTATTCTTTATGAAGAAGGATCATCTCTCATTGGATACTATGAATTGGATTCGAAAAGAGCTATTGATACCAGAAAATCAATTTTCGAATATTCCTTTTCTTTAGAATGAGGGATTTTCTCTTGGACCAATAAGAAGCAAATGACTCTAGCGTTATCCTCTACTGAAGCTGAGTACAAAGCACCATGTGTTGGGCATGTGAAGTCATATAGTTGAGAAGGATCCTATGGCACATAGGAATACAAGGACAAGAGGCTATAGGTTTGAAGCGTGACAACCAAAGTTGCAAGGCCATTGCCGACAATCCTCTTTTGCATGCAGCTACCAATCACATAGACATTTAGTATCACTATGTCTGTGAGTTGATTGAGGACGGGGTTGTGGAGACAATCTATTTTCCAACTAAAGAAAATCAAAAAGACATCTTCATCAAGGCTCTTTGGAGAGATCAACGTCATGGACACTCTCCAAAGCTTGGCATTTGACCAAGGAGGTAGTTCACTACAGGGTGGACATTGGTGCAGGATTTAGATATACTCAATACTCCACTCTCAAGTGACCACAAATGATCAATTGTGCTCTAAGTTGTAAGGCCCCCATTATGAGGAAAAGTCATTGTGAAAGCCTAGACATTTCTGGAATGCTAATTTCCACGTTAGATGAGTTTTATGTGTAACCATTGATGGTAATAGATGATCTCTGTGAGTCTAGCCATTAGCTAAGGTAAGACATAAACTTTTTGACCATTGGGTTGTCATTCAAGGTGAAAATAAAGGCCTTGTGGCATTGTGCAATTTCCCCATAGAAGCTAAATATGGGGAGTGCAGAGCAGGGCTTGGCCTCTTCTACGGGTCTACGGGGCCTATCCCCCTCGCCCATAGGGCCAAGATGGTAAGACTTCTGGTCATGCAAATACTGCTGGATTATATATTTTGATGACTATTTTGTATCTTCTGACTATGTTTATCTATGCGGACTCCCCTTGTAAAAGCTATATAAGCATGGCCCATGTTGAGCTTTATCGAACATTGCACACTAGTAAGCCCTTCATCTAGAGTCAGTCTAGATCACCATCTAAGCTCCACATTGGGAGCACATGGGTGGACAACACCATCGTTGTAACTAAATTACTCTTGGAAGTCTAAGAATTTGAGTTCTCTAACTCTCAGTTTGTGTCTATCTTTGTGTGCGTTTTTCTTTGAACTCTATCTATTGGTCTATTTTGTTGTGTTGTTATTTTCTTACATTTGATTCATCCTTATGTACTAGCTATTATATATAAGACCTGAACTAGAAGCTAAATACCATATCAAGTTTTAATATCGCATAGCATTGAATCTTTTTCTATATAGATGTGAGTTCTTATATCTCATATCATTGTTTTTAGACAAATACTTGTAGACAAGTTGTCTATCTTAGAGCTCAGATATATCATTTTGTCAAATCCTTGATATGAACCCATGCACTTGGTGAATCTATTTTTTGCCAATCAAACCATATCAAGAATAACCACAAATTTCTTCAGATTAGGTTTGTTTAACGTACAAGATAGGTACTCAACAAACTTTTATCCTTGCTAATAACTTCTTGTTTTCTTATTGTTCATTCATGAAGTCACCCTTTTCTTTGTATTCTTTATGAAAATGAGATGCATATCATGGGTTCCAACCCTTTCTACGATTCATGTGTGTTGATATATTTAGGTAGTGATGTGTGTGAATACACTGGGACCACCGGGACACTTTTTTCCCTCTTTAGGAGGTTTTTTCCCGTGGCTTGTATATACGCCTATTGCCCTAATGGGCTTTTTATCTTTGTACATTCTCTAGTAATACATTGAGAATTTTGTGTTGTGCTCCAAGCTTCTTCTCCTTCCTTGTGTTGTTCGAGTGCTTTCGCATATGTCTATCTCCAACAATTGGTATCAAAGCAGGTCGTCACTTCATCTAGGGAACCGTCAACACTCCTCTGGTTGTAGCCTCAGATTCGCACAAATTTTGGTGAGCATACTCACGGTGTTTCAGAGATCAAAACAGCTTTGCTTTGTGGTGCCGAAATCGTGATCTGAGCTCGTTTCGGCCTCCAAATGCACTATCGCAATGCTTGTGCAGGCTATTTCATCCTTTTTTGCCAAACGTATATACGAGTTTCGGTTTGCTAGTATAAGCATCTCGAAGTCTGCTACAGGTTTAGGAGAACTCCTCTCGGCAGTTCCATTCAACTTTTTGAGATACAGTCAATTTTTTGCATCAAGGTATTTTAGTCACCGGCCATGGCTGAAAGCAGTGATATCTTTCGTATGTTGGTTGTTGAGGATAAGTTGGATGTAACCAACTACCCCTTGTCAGCTTATATGATGCAACATGTATTGGTTGAAAAAGGACTATGGAACATTATGCATAGTGTCAAAAAATTCCTATCACACCTACAACTGTCACAACTATAGGTACTGAAGCTGATGTAGAAGGTGTCGAAGATGATGATATTCTGCATATTCTTGTTTGTGTTGTGGTTTTTGTTGCACCTACTATAGAGCAGATTTGTTGGGATGGTAGAGATGCTCAGGCACATGCATTGATAGATTTGTCTGTCAGACGTGCCATTATTCCTCACATTCGCTCTTGTAGAACAGTTAAGGATGCTTGGGATACACTTACCACATTGTACCAAGCTAGGAATGAGGCTCGTGTTGCTTATCTCCGAACAGTTGGAGAGTGAGCACATGAATGAAGGTGATTCTATGGACAGTTTCCTAACAAAGATCAAAGACTTGAAGGAACAGTTGATTTCTATTGATGAGGTTATACCAGATAGCTCACTTGTGCAGACCGTTCTGAATGGTCTTCCTGATTCATATCAGAGTTTTGCTTCTACTCTTCGGTTGACGATGAAAGGCAATCCAAATGCCTTGTCATTTGAGGAGTTAGTCTCTCTTCTGTTGCAGGAAGATCAGTCCAGGCAGAACAGGTCCATTATGTGAGTTGCAGATCAACCTTTCCTGGCTAGTCAGAAGGGCAAAGGAAAATGGAGCTCTTCAACTAGTAAGCAGAAATCTACTAGTTCTGCACAATCGAAGAGGGAAGACAAAGATGAAAAGAAATCAAAAAAGCAGAAATTGTTTTGCAAGTACTGTAAAGGAAATGATCATATCATAAAGAACTGTCCTAAACTGGTTGCAAAAGAGGCAAAGAAAAAAGAGGGAGGAATGGTTGTTACAGAGGCCTCTACTCCAAAAATAGAGTCTACTAATCTTGTGCAGGAAGAAGAATGGGCCTTTACTATTGTCTGCAGTTTTGACCCATCTTTTTATGAGCAGTGCATGTGTGTAGTAGACTCAGATGTTTGGTACTTTGACAGTGAGGCGACCAAACATATTACCTTGCAGCACAGTTTATTCTCTTCACTCGAGCCTGCCCCTACAGGGAATACTGTTACATGCACCAACAACCCCTCTTATCCTGTTATGGGAGTTGGTAAGATCATTTTGACTACTGTTGATGGTACTTCTTTCACTTTCTTAGATGCTTTATTTGTGTCAGGGATCAAGAAGAACCTGTTATCAGTTTCTGCATTAGCCAAGATTGGCTTGGTTGTGAAATTTGTTGATGACACGTGTACAGTTCATGATCTGTCAAATGGCGATGTGATTATTGCTTTTGGCATTTTATGTGGTGGGTTGTATAAGCTCATTGACTATGAAAGATCTGAATGATTCGGCATGTGCAGTACATAATTCTCAGGCTATGTCAGATGCAAATCTTCTGAATTTCGCTAGTTTGTTATGCCTGCAGAAATCTGAAATGGTGTCATCTTTGCCCAAACTTGAGGCATCTGCAAAACCCAATGTTTCATGCACACCAAACATATTGAGGTGCATTATCACTATGTGAGAGAGTGCCTTCATGCAGGCGATATTGATTTGGTATATGTGCCTACACAAGATAATGTGGCAAACGTATTCACCAAAGGTCTTCCAGGGGAAAAGTTTGAATCTTTTCGCAAAGCTTTAGGTTTATTACCTATTGATATATTTAGGTAGTGATATGTGTGAACACTCTAGGACCGCCGGGGCACTTTTTTCCCTCTTTAGGAGGTTTTCTTCCCCCAGCTTGTATATACGCCTATTGCCCTAATGGGCTACTTATCTTTTGTACATTCTCTAGTAATACATTCAGTATTGTGTGTTGTGCTCCAAGCTTCTTCTTCTTCCTTGTGCTATTCGCGTGCTTCCGCAGATGTCTAACTCTAACAATTGGTATCAGAGAAGGTCGTCGCTTCATCTAGGGCACCGTCGACACTCCCCCGTTTGCAGTCTCAGAATCGCACGAATTTTGGTGAGCATACTCAGCGTGTTTCCGAGATCAAAACATCTTCGCTCTATGGTGCCAAAATCACAATCAGAGCTCATTTCAGCCTCTGAACGCACTATGACAGCGCTTGTGCAGGCTATTTCATCTTTTTGTGCCAAAGGTATATACCAGTTTCTGTTCGCCAGTATAAGCGTCTCGAAGTATGCTACAGGTCTATCGGAATTCATCTCAGCAGTTTTGTTCAACTTTTTGAGATACAGTCAACTTTCTACATCAAGATATTTTAGCCACCGGCCATGGCTGAAAGCAGTGATGTATTCCATATGTTGGCTGTTGAGGATAAGTTGGATGGTACCAACTACCCGTTATGGGCTTATATGATGCGACATGTGTTGGTTGCAAAGGGACTGTGGACCATTGTGCAGCATGTCGAAAAATGTCCTATCACACCTGCAACTGTTACAACTACAGGTATTGAAGCTCATGTAGAAGGTGTCGAAGATGCTGATATTCTACATATTCCTATTTGTGCTATGGTTTCTACTGCACCTACTGTAGAGCAGATTCGTTGGGATGGTAGAGGTGCCCAGGCACATGCATTGATAGCTTTGTCTGTCAAATGTGCCATTATTCCTCATATTCGCTCTTGCAAAACAGCTAAGGATGCTTTGATACACTTACCACATTGTACCAAGCTAGGAATGAGGCTCGTGTTGCTTACCTCCGAAAACAGTTGGAGAGTGAGCACATGAATGAAGGTGATTCTATGGACAGTTTCCTAACAAAGATCAAAGACTTGAAGGAACAGTTGATTTTTGCTGATGAGGTTATACCAGATAGCTCACTTGTGCAAACCGTTCTAAATGGTCTTCCTGATTCATATTAGAGTTTTGCTTCTACTCTTCGGTTGATGATGAAAGGCAATCCAAATGCCTTGTCATTTGAGGAGTTAGTCTCTGTTCTGTTGCAGGAAGATCAGTCTAGGCAGAACACGTCCATTACGTGTGTTGTAGATCAAGCTTTCCTGGCTAGTCAGAAGGGCAAAGGAAAATGGAGCTCTTCTACTAATAAGCAGAAATCTGCAAATGCTACACATTTGAAGAACCAAGACAAAGATGAGAAAAAATCAAAAAAGCAAAAATTGTTTTGTAAGTATTGTAAAGGGAATGATCATATCATAAAGAATTGTCCAAAACTGGCTGCTAAAGAGGCAAAGAAGAAAGAGGCTGGAATGGTTGTTGCAGAAGCCTCTACACCAAAAACGGAGTCTGCTAATCTTGTGCAGGAAGAAGAATGGGTGTTTACTACTGTTTGCAGTTTTGATCCATCTACTCATGAGCAATGCATGTCTACAGTAGAGTCAGATGTTTGGTACTTTGACAGTGGGGCGACCAAACATATTACCTCGCAGTGCAGTTTCTTCTCTTCACTCGAGCCTGCCCCTACAGGGAATACTATTACATGCACCAATAACTCCTCTTATCCTGTTATGGGAGTCAGTAAGATCATTTTGACTACTGCTCATGGTAGTTCTTTCACTTTGTCAGATGCTTTATTTATGCCAGGGATCAAGAAGAACATGTTATCAATTTCTGCATTAGCCAAGATTGGCTTGGTTGTGAAATTTGTTGATGACAGGTGTACAGTTCATGATCTGTCAAATGGCGACGTGATTATTGCTTCTGGCATTTTATGTCGTGGGTTGTATAAGCTCATAGACTATGAAAGATCTATAAATGATTTGGCATGTGCAGTAAATGATTCTCACGCTATGTCAGATGCAAAGCTTTGGCATGCACGCTTTGATCATCTAA
This sequence comes from Ceratopteris richardii, assembly GCA_020310875.1. Lineage (NCBI taxonomy): Eukaryota > Viridiplantae > Streptophyta > Polypodiopsida > Polypodiales > Pteridaceae > Ceratopteris > Ceratopteris richardii. Next base: position 108,077,757 of record CM035426.1, on the reverse strand, counting down.
ATTTTGCTAGTTTGCTATACGTGCAGAAATCTGAAATGGTGTCCTCTTTGCCCAAACTTGAGGCACTTGGAAAACATGTTTGTGAAGGTTGTATTTTGGGCAAAAATGCAGCGTTCCTCCTTTCCAAAATATGGTTCATTTCGGGCTACTCATAAATTGCAACTTGTACATAGTGATGTATGTGGTCCTATGCAGACACCTTCTTTTGGTAATTATCTTTACTTCATGACTTTCATCGATGATTTTTCCAGGCATTCATGGGTATATCCATTGAAGGCAAAGTCCGAAGTGTTCATGTGCTTCAAACAGTTTTTGGTTTTGGCTGAAAATCTGTTAGCATGTAAAATGGGCACCTTTCGTTCTGATCAAGGGGGGGAATATATGTCTTCTGAATTTAATGCATTTCTCGCTTAACGTGGGATAAAACACCAGTGTACAGTGTTGTATACACCTCAATAGAATGGAGTTACTAAACGAAAGAACAGGTCACTCATGGAGATGGCGAGGTCTATGGTCAAGAGTCAGGCTTTACCACATAGTTTCTGGCTTGAGGTTGTCATGTGTGCAGCATATGTATTGAACAGGTGTCCCACTAAAGCACTGCAGTCTATCACTCCATATGAGGCTTGGCATGACCACAAGCCATCTGTTGCTCATCTGCATGTTTTTGGTTGTTTGGCATATGCATTAGTGTCTGAACAACATCGTAGAAAATTGGATGATAAAGCAGTAAAATGTATTTTTGTTGGCTACAGTTGTGCAAGTAAAGGCTATCGTCTGTATCATCCACAAACTAAATGCATTCTGGTTAGCCACGATGTTGTTTTTATGGAGGATGCTATTCAGCCATTGCTTTCATGTACTAAGGAGACATTTGTTAGCTCCAAAGACATGTATGATACTTTGCTGCCTCTTTTTACAGGTGGACAGTCTAGTGCTGGTCCTAATGTGGCTACTTCTTAGCCTTTGCAGGTTTCATGTGATGGGGACAGATCATTCCATTTCTGATGCAGATTTACATGATGTGCTTATTGATGAGAGAGCTGATATTGAGCAGGCAAGAACTATGCCAAAATGGCTGGTGCAGACCTTGCGTGATAGCATATTAGATGCACCTCTGTCATATCGTACTCCATCAGGCTCTCATAATGCCTCTTTTGCATCAGATTGCTATGCTATGTCTGCATCTAGTCTCTCTGATGAGAATGAGCCTGTTTCGTTTGATGAAGCACAAAATTCAAAAAATTGGATGGCTGTTATGGAATCTGAATATGATGCAATAATGAAGAATGATACTTGGTCTTTATGTGACTTTCCTCCTGGCAAGAAGGCCATTGGCACTAAGTGGGTAGACAAGCTGAAGCGTAAACCTAATGGTACAGTTGACAGGTATAAGGCTAGGCTTGTTGCAAAGGGTTATGCATAGGAAAGAGGCATTGATTTTGATGAGACCTTTGCACCTACATGCTGTATGACTACTGTTCGGAGCATTTGTGCACTTGCATCCCATCATGGTTGGAATGTACATCATTTGGACATTAAAACAGAATTTTTGAATGGTGACTTGCATGAAGAAGTGTATGTTTTTCAGCCCCGTGGCTTTGTGCAGAAAGGGCATGAAAACCAGGTGTGCAGGTTAAAGAAGGCATTATATGGTTTAAAGCAAGCACCACATGCTTGGTATGAGAAGATACATGCCTATCTAATTGCACATGGTTTTGAGAACAATCCAGCTGAAAGCACCTTATATGTTAAGTGTGCTAATGATGTGCTTCTGATCATTGTTGTCTATGTTGATGACATGCTGCTCACTGGTCCTATTGAGAAGCATATTGCTGATTCTCAGGCTGATTTGCATGCCTCACTTGAGATGTCTGATTTGGGGCATTTGCATCATTATTTGGGTATTCAGTTTATGCACATTGATGGTGGAATGGCTTTGTGTCAAACAAAATATATTGACACATTATTGCAGCGTTTTGGCCTTGAAGACTGTAAGCCTATTGCTAGTCCTATGGAGACAGGTTTACGATTGAGTCTTCATGACTCTAGAGATGCATTTGATGATGTTCTCTATCACCAGGCTGTTGGATGCTTGATTTACTTATGCATTACCCGGCCAGATATTCAGTTTGTTGTCTCACAGATGAGCAGGTTTATGCATTGCCCAGGAGTCAAGCATTGGCACGCAGTTAAGCGCATCTTTCGCTATTTGAGTGGTACTCAGGTAGTTGGGTTGTTTTATCCCAAGGGGGGATCACTACCGCCAGATTTGCATGCTTTTTCTGACTCTAATTGGGTTGGTTGCTATGACACTCGTGTGTCCACTAGTGGCTTTTGCTTCATTCTTGGTAGCTCATGTATATCTTGGTTGAGCAAGACGTAGCCTACTGTGGCCACTTGTAGTTGTGAGGCTAAGCATAGGGCAGCTTTCACAGCTACTGTTGAGTGTGCGTGGCTCAGATGCCTTATGGGCTGATTTGGGTGTTGGTCACTCTTCTGCCACCACCATCTTCACTGACAGCCAGAGCGCATTAGCAGTTGCGAGGAACCCTGTGTTCCATGCTCGCACTAAGCACATTGAGGTGCATTATCATTATGTTAGGGAGAGGTTCTCTGTTGGGGAGATCAGCTTGGCATATGTGCCCACGCAGGAGAACATTGCAGACCTTTTCACGAAAGCTCTGCCTAGGGAGAAGTTTGAAGCTTTCCGCAAAGCTTTGGGCTTACTTCCTTTTGTGGAGTGATTTCCACATAGCTTGGCACTTCCTTATACATGAGTGCCAGCTACTTGTTCACCGCATCACTCCTAGGGGGGATTTGTTGATATATTTAGGTAGTGATGTGTGTGAACACTCTAGGACCGCAGGGGCACTTTTTTCCCTCTTTAGGAGGTTTTTTTCCCCCGGCTTGTATATACGCCTATTGCCCTAATGGGCTACTTATCTTTTGTACATTCTCTAGTAATACATTCAGTATTGTGTGTTGTGCTCCAAGCTTCTTCTTCTTCCTTGTGTTGTTCGCGTGCTTCCGCATACATCTAACTCCAACATTACCTTGTGGGGGCTGATCTGTCACTCCCTGTATGTGTTCACATCATTCGCTCGAGGGGGGTTTGTTACATGTATGTGTTCCTCGAGTAGCTTTGATGTGAACCTTTTTCCTATACATGGGCACTTTTTACTGAGTCTAGTGCTGACTAGAGGTTTCTTCCCTTTTTTACCACATACATGATTCACTCATATGTGGTGGTACTTTATACTTAGGGATATTATTCACATCTTACTTCAGTTCCATTCATCGTCAATAGAGAGAGCTATTCCAACCATCCATCTTCTCTGTGTGTCTTGCTACATTTGTGCTCCTTGTGTGTGCTTCCCATGTGTCTTGCACACTTCTACACACACCCAACAGAATTTTGGTAGGAAGCAGGGAAGATTTTCATCTCTCAACAAAATTATCAAGACAAATAGTGAAGGCATTCGACATGGAGGATTGCAAGGAAATTTCTACACCTATGGAGGTCAACACAAAAATACCTATTAGAGATACTTCACCTCCAGCCAATATTGGAAGATACAAAAAACTAGTTGGAAGTATCATCTACTTGTGCAATAGTAAACTAGATATCCCTTATGTTGTTGTAGTAGTAAGTAGGTTCTCTAATAAGCCTTACCAAACACATTCGAAGGCATGCATGCGGATACTCAAGTACGCTAAAGGAACCATGATTTATGGTATTCTTTACGAAGATGGATCATCTCTCATTGGATACTATGAATCGGATGCGGAAAGAGATATTGATACCAAAAAATTAATTTTTGGATATTTCTTTTCTTTATAATGAGGGATTTTCTCTTGGACTAGTAAGAAGCAACCGACTGTAGCATTATCCTCTATTGAATCTGAGTACAAAACACCATGTGTTGGGCATGTGAAGAAGTATGGTTGAGAAGGATCCTATGGCATATAGGAATACAAGGACAAGAGGTTAAGGGTTGAAGTGTGACAACCAAAGCTACATGGCCATTGTGGAGAATCCTCTTTTGCATGCACCTACCAAGCACATAGAAATTTAGTATCACTATGTGTGTGAGTTGATTGAGGATAGAGTTGTGGAGATAAGTTATTTCCCAACTAAAGAAAATCAAAAAGACATCTTCATCAAGGCTCTTTGGAGAGATCAACTTCATGGACATTCTCCAAAGCTTCGCATTGGACCAAGGAGGTAGTTCAGTGCAAGGTGGACATTGGCATGGGTGTTAGATATACTCAATACTCTACTCTCAAGTGACCACAAATGATCCATCGTGCTCTAAGTTGTAAGGCCCCCATTATGAGGAAAAGTCATTGTGAGAGCCTCGACATTTGTGGAATCCTAATTTCCAAGTTAGACGAGTAACCATTGATGGTAATAGATGATCTCTGTGAGCCTAGCCATTAGCTTAGGTAGGACATAAACTTTTTGGCCATTGGGTTGCCATTCAAGGTGAAAATAAAGGCCTTGTGGCATTGTGCAATCTCCCCATACAAGCTAAATGGGGGGAGAGTAGAGCAGGGCTTGGCCTCTTCTACGGATCTACGGGGCCTATCCCCCATAGGGCCAAGATGGTATGACTTTTGGTCATGCAGATATTCTTGGATTATATATTTTGTTGACTATTTTGTATCTTTTGACTATGTTTATCTATGTGGACTCTCCTTGTAAAAGCTATATAAGCATAGCCCACGTTGAGCTTTATCGAACATTGCACACTAGTAAGCCCTTCATCTAGAGTCAGTTTAGATCACCATCTAAGCTCCACATTGGGAGCACATGGGTGGACAACACCATCGTTGTAAGTGCATTACTCTTGGAAGTGTGAGAATTTGAGTTGTCTAACTCTCAGTTTGTGTCTTTGTGTGCGTTTTTCTTTGAACTCTATCTATTGGTCTATTCCATTGTGTTGTTATTTTCTTACATTCAATTCATCCTTATGTAATAGCTATTATATATAAGACCTGAACTAGAAACTAAATACCATATCAAGTTTTAATATCGCATAGCATTGAATCTTTTTCTATGTAGATGCGAGTTCTAATATCTCATATCATTGTTTTTAGACAGATACTTGTAGACAAGTTGTCTATCTTAGAGTTCAAATATATCATTTTGTCAACTCCTTGATATGAACCCATGCGCTTGGTGAATCTAGTTTTTGCCAATCAAAATCAAGAATAACCACAAATTTCTTCAGATTAGGTTTGTTTAACGTACAAGATAGGTACTCAACAAACTTTTATCCTTGCTAATAACTTCTTGTTTTCTTATTGTACATTGATGAAGTCACCTTTTTCTTTGTATTCTTTATGAAATGAGATGCGTATGATGCGTTCCAACCCTTTGTAGGGTTCATGTGTTTGTTCCAACAAATCTTATAGGTCGGATCCTATCCTTGCAAAGAGGGCACTTTTGGAATTTATTCTCTTTAAATGCGTATGAAATGTAAAAATTTTAATATGAGGAAACAAATTTTCCAAAATGTGAAGAATTTATTATCTTTAGATGCGTATGAAATGTAAGAATTTTCTTATTTTAGAAAACGTGAAGAATTTATTCTCTTAAGATGCGCATGAAATGTAAAAATTTTCATATGAAAACAATTTTTTCAAAAGGATATGAGTTATGAGAACTCAAATGATGTTAATAAATTATCTATCTACCATTTAATGGATCAAATATGATACTACCTATGGGAATCATATGCAAATATATGCTAACTCTTATGATTATTTTAGACATCCACATTCTATATTTAAATAATTAACTAAACAAAAAAAACATGTTGAACACTAAAGAGATTAGAACTTGATGTAATTCATCAATGAAGACGACCCATCAATTTCATCATCTTCCCTTATAAAACTTCAAAATTACCACATTAGAGGGCTTGAGATTATTATCATACTCAAAAGAAAGAAGAGATGCAAAGTGTCATAGACTAGTTCTCCCTCTTGGTATATTTAATCTCTTCTAAACATGGCTATGGTTGTGTTAAACGTCGCTTGCCGTCAGAAGCGCGTTTAAACATCTATTCGGGTTCTTGGGAGTGGAAGGGGTCTGTTAAACAGAGGCCCTATGCTTGATTTTCCCCAAAATAACCACTTCATACACAGCAATATACTAATGTTCAAGAACTCTATCAAGAATCTGTTTTACACTTCACAATCTTACTATCTGTAATCGGACTCTTCCAAAGCTTACCGAACACACTCCAGTTAATGCTCTCTCAGCATACAGCGCAGGCAATATTCAGTACCGTAATACAAGATTACTTTTGTCTACCTTAAAGAACTGATCCAACACAAACTACCGTACACAACAGAGTCAATAACAGTAATTCAATCTGTACCGTGCAGGTGCGGATAATCCACCAGAACAGAAGACGCAGGATGATTCAGAATTCTCAACCACACAGCACTGAACTATCATTACTAGAGCATGGGCTTCATCGAACAACTTACAGAACATCAACAAAACAAAGAGACACAACAGTACGCAGCATTATCAGAACAATCACAATGGAAACTACACAAAACGATTCGCTCAGACAGACAGTCTGGCGATCTTCTGGTCGTCTAGGTAAATCACAAACCGAACAGGTATCGATAAACAAAGAAGACAACGACGAGAACAGAATAATCAAAATTACTCAACGCACACCACAGCAACATTACAGATCAATCACCCAGACAGACAGTCTGGTGATCCCACTGATCGTCATCGAAGCGTCTCTTTTCATTGATTTATAAAGATTACAAACATCGTTGTAACAACCTTTCGTTTGTGCGGAATATGAAAAGATTCAGTCTTTACAATTGCCAATCCGGCGGCCGACTAACACTGGCATGCACGGTGGACTCGAACCCGCAGGTATACAAAAAATCCTATGGTTCATCAACTATACCTTCTAATTTATACATTGATCTTGCTAATCTAAAAGTCCGGGCAATTTTCTTCTTTAATGATTCTATCATCTGCTTCAAAATGTCTGGTTCTACTAGTTGAGCATCTGTGCATACTAAACTTAAAGAAATAACCTGGGACATCAAAACTTCTGCTTGAGTCTGCAGAAAAGCTTCGTGTACATAGAATTCATTCGAAAGAGCTGCATCCCTAGTGACCTTCATGTCGGCAATTTGTTTATCAATGTTGGATAATCTTTCTTTCTGTGTATCCAGTTGATATTATCTTCTTTCTATCTCCTGATTCTGAAATTGGATTGTCTTGTAATAGGCATCGCGCTCTCGGCGGGTACTTGCGATCTCTTTCTATAATTGCGCTTCCCCGATCAATTTGCGTTTAAGAATACTGTTTACTTCAAATAAATCAGACTTGTTTCTCTGGAGTTCTTCATTAGTCTTCTTAAGTAAATCTGCCATCTCTTGTCCTTTCTATACTGCTTCATTTAGCTATTGTCTGGGTTCTTCTAACAAATTGCCCAGAGCTATTCGTGCATCTTCTTTATCTTGGGCTATTTGTTTCAGTTGTGTGATTTCGGCATCTGCAACACTTAACAAGTCATCTTTTTCTTTAACCTCAGCTAGTGCAATATCTCGTTGATTGATTATAGTGTCTTGTTCTGCAAGTCTGGCCTGGAGCTAAGTAATCTGGTAGTGCAGCTGATGATTTTCTATTTTGACCGCATCTATCTCTTCCTGTAGAGGAGTGATGTCTGCTTCCAGGACATCAACCTTATATTGTAACTCATCCAGGATGTTATCAGTGAATTCTTTCATCTGTACTGGTAATTGTTGCGATAGCTGAATCAGCAATTGACCCATGGTTGCAAGCTCAGAAATCATGGGAATTGAAGGAACCGGAAGATGAGGACGGGGTTGAGATGAAGAGGCTGTGAGGAGCTGATGGGAATTTGGTGGAGAATAGTTTGGTGACGAGGATGATGAAGCTGTAGGTTCCTCAGTGACAATGGGTAGAACAGGGATGGTGGGCTGAATTGGAGGTTCGGGTGGATGAGTAAGAAGAATAGTAGTTGTGTCGATTACCTTTTCGGTAGTGTCATCAGGGTCGGCAGCTGTAGACTCCACTGCTCTAAGCAGTTCTTCGAAAATTTCTTTAATTATAGGTTGTGCATCCTGTTGCTTTTCCTGTTCAGATTGTTGTTGAGATTGTTCTTTAATAGAATTATCTGCAGAGTTGTTGGTATCCTCATGCTCTTGGGTCTTCTCTGAAGAAGACTGCGCTGATGAATCATGATGAATTGATGTTGCGGTGTCGTGGAAAGTCTCATCTTCATTCCCTTCCTCTTCATTGTTATCTGCTTTATCATTTGCGGTTGAACCATGTACTTCACTGTCAGATGAACTTATTCTAATTCTTTTGCGGTAGAGGAGGTGGAAAATCTCTTTGTCATCCTCTTCATCATCTTCTAAGATCTGTGCAGATTCTTCATGGTGCAAAACGGGTCCTCGGGGTGGTGGTTGTGCTGCTTGGATAGTCGAAAACAGAAAGGAGATGATATGGGGTAATCTCGATCGTGGCACCTGTTTAATGATCGAAACACATTCTCTGTGAATGCGGTGGAAGTAATATGATGCAAAATTTACAGGCTCTCTGGCAGCCATATCTATTGTTGAATAGAAAGGGCGAGAGATGCCATATGTGCGTTTCTGCAGGTTGAGGATGGCTACTAAGAATTGCAGGGCTGATCTTTCAGGTTCGGGGCGATAGAGGATTGCATATTCATTGGATGAATACCTAGGAAACAATTGGATCATTGTGGCTATTGGCAAATTTGGGCCATTCTCCCGACCTTGCGGAGAGAGCTGGAATGCATTAGCAAAGGTTTGGAGAGTGATTACGATACGAGATGGCAGGGAAGTGATAGGCCAACTCTGCTCTGTAGCAGGTGTGGCAGCGATAGCGGTGATGATTTGGGCATAGAAAGGGTGGCAATCCACTGAATGCCAAGGCAATTAGGCGAAATTGACTAACCCACGGATGCGGAGGAACTCACCTACATCAGCAGGGAGTCCATCATGAAACGTAGCAAAGTTTGCTAACGCTTCCATGGCGTGAACACGAATAGCAGGCACAAGAACACAATCGCATAGGATATATAGATAACACAAACACACAGATCACACAGACACAATAGCGATTAATAGCGAAACAAAAAAGGTTAAGTAGATGCTTTGCAGCGGGAAGCAATCGAAATTACTAATCATCGTGCGACGTTGAGATGATAACCTCATAATTTCGGTGTGCATGCATGAGCAGAGTCGATAATGTAGGGCGGCTGTTGATCATAATTAGGTAGCAAAACGAGGATATTTACAGACTTATTTTATTAAGCACTCAAAAACAAAAAAAGAAAATAAATAACATGAAAAAATGCCGAACACGTCAGCGAGAGTTAGATGCTTGATGATACGGCCGCAACTTTGAACCATTGATGACTTTCGAAAGAGGAATTCCGGTCAAAGTAGTCAACCGAAAAGTAGCTGGACAAACTTGTTCAGTAATCCGATAGGGACCAAACAATCATAACTTGAATTTTCTAGCCGAACGGTACAACTCTCCAGCAATCAACCGAAATTTGCGACTGTAAACTGCAATTTTCTTACGCATTGTAGGAGAAATCTGAGCAGGAAGACATCCATCAATAAGAAAAGTTAATATCTTATCATAATATATAGATGGCATAGGGGGTCCTATAGATTCATCATTAGTTGGTTCAGTAACATAAATCGCGGGTGTGGTGTCATCTACACCGACCGGAGCTTCACCAGAATCTAAGCGAGAAAGGAAATCTGCTAATGCATGTGAACTACCGGGCTGATGAATTACTTCAAAATCAAACTCTTGTAAAAGTAGAACCCAACGCGCTAATCGACCACCTAAATGTTGTTGCCATACCAGATAGACAAGTGCAGCATGATCTACATGAAAAGTAAATTTGCGGCCAAGTAAATAGTGCCTGAATTTCTTTACAAAATACACTAAACCCAGACATTCTCTTTCAGTTACAGAGTAATTCTTTTCAGCAAGAGCAAGCCTTCGACTTGCATAGTAAACAAGCCAGAACCACTTATCAATTTGTTGCATTAAAACACTGCCAATGGCGATATCTCATGCGTCTACAAAAACATGAAATGGGCATTCCCAATCAGGAGGTTGTAGAATTGGAACCTGTGTTAATAAGCTTTTGAGACGATCAAATGCTATTTGACATTCCTGAGTCCAAACAAACTGTCGAGGAGTACTGGTTATTAATCTATTGAGAGGTATTGCCAAATGAGCGAGCCACCGTAAATGTCGACCATGCCACCTGACTTGACCCATGAATCGCATGACTTCTTTTGGCGTAGTAGGCACAAGTGCTTCTAACACAGCTGCAATTTTATCTGGATCGACTTGTATGCCTTGTGCAGACACAATATGGCCAAGCAGCTTACCACGTGAAACCGTAAACACAGACTTGTTTGGGTTCAGGCAGAGTCTATATTCACGACACTTCTCAAAGCAACACCGTAAATGATACAGGTGTGCTACCATCTTACCAAATAAAGAGAAATCGTCTAGATATACTTGCATGAAAGAAGTAAGATAGGGGGAGAAGATTTCCTGCATACATCGTTGAAAAGTACTAGGAGCATTTCTTAATCCAAACCACATAATTGTACAAGCAAAAACACCCCAATTGGTAATGAACGCTGTTTTTGGTATATCTTCCTCAGCCATTCTGACTTGCTTATACCCACTATATCCATCCAGAAATGAATATATTTCGTGCCCAGCCACTCTATCCAGCATTGTATCCAGAAATGGAAGAGAAAACGGATCTGGCACCGTAGCTGCATTCAGTTTCCGGTAATCCACACATATGCGTAGCTGCTTATTCTTCTTAGGGACGATAACAATGGGTGATATCCACTCAGCATGTTCTATTGGAACAATGAATCCAATTTTTAATAACCTATCAAGCTCTGCCTTTACCTGTGCTGCGTAGTTCGGATTCATCCGGTAGCTGGGTTGTTTAATTGGTTTTGCTTCTGGTTTAAGTACAACTCGATGTTGATATATGCGAGGATCCAGACCCTTCATGTCACGGTAATCCCATGCAAAAACATCAGCGAACTCACGAAGAAACTGGATCAGATCTGCTTGAAATACTTCAGACAATCCTTCCTTTATTTTGACAGGTCGTGGATTAACTTCATCCCCTAAATTATATGTGATCAACTGATCTTCTGGAACATAGAATTGACGAGGTTTTTCTGAATCATCGACTAATTGTAAAAGTTGTTGTATAGCAGTTTCATCCTTAGCAGCAGTATTTTCTGTTTCTACTTCTTCGGTCACAGGAATCACCGTACACACTACCGGATTCCAGTGATCTACAACAGATTGTAAATCAACAGTCCCTAAGGAAATTAAATCTATCTTATTCTTCAAAAATTCTTCTTCTTCGTCATTGGATAAACCATCTAGCATGTGCAGTGGTTCTGCCACATAAGGTCTAGCATGTAGTTCATAGGGCTGAATAACATCTAATTTTACAACATATTTTTGGTTATTGTCTTTGAAAGTGAGTTCCTGTGTGGACCAATCCTGTATAACCTTAGCTTGTTTCAGCCAAGGACGGCCGAAAAGAAGGTTATAATCAAGACTAGACTCCGGTAGTTCTAGAACTAGGAAATTCATCTTAAAAGTGGTTCCCTGCAAAGTGATTGGCACATTTCGTACGAGTCCTACTGGATGGACTTTGGATTGGTCGGCCATTCTAACAAAAAACTGCACAGGTTCAATTTCGGTCCATCCTAACTTTTTACAAAGTGTTGCAGTAGCTATGTTTACACCGGACTCACCAACAATTAATACTTGAGTAATTTTATGATTTTTGTACCATATCGTAATTAAAGGAACCGAGTGATCCACCGTAGAGTCAGTTTCTGGTTGTACTGTTGTCGTTGTTGGAATGCAGGCAGACTCAGGACTGAACTGTTGTTGAAAATATTACCGAACTCCTGGTACTAATGCAAGTAACTGGCCAAGAGGGAGAGTGTAGCTCAGTGATGAGTAGCACCTCCTTTAATGTCAATCCGGGAAGACGTGAGGATGGTATGAAGACCTCGAGCAAGTGGAGGCACAAGTGCGTGAGTGAGAAGCACACAAGCATGCACACACATACACACACACGCGCACACACGGCAAGACAAAGAGTGAGAAGCAATGGAGTTCTTAGATTACTTTCAAAAAGCTCTTACAAGTTCGTCTCAGTTAAAATCTAACCTCAAAAATGAGCTCTCTAGCTCTTTTTATAGTTTTTGACTAGCTTTGGCCCTGTTTAGACCTAGTGTCCGGCCTAGTTAAAAATTAGGTTCCAGGGCTTATTTGAGGGCTCAAACGAGATCTAAAAAATATGAAAATTGGCAGGTAGATACTTCTAAAGCTCCTCAAGCTCAAGGACTCCTTGGCTTGCACAAAATGGAGCTACAAAAATACGAAATGATATTTACAATGGTTTTTAGTGATGAAAATCACTATTTGTGTAGGGGTTTTCTCTATTGATTTGTCATACACCTCTTTGAGCTCCCTACTTGCTCTTTCTTCTTGTGTGCTCAACTCCTTGATGTCTTGAAAAATTAGATGGCCTACTTGCCAGATCTTCTTTGACTGCCATGCCTGCTTGTGCTGTACCTTCGCTCTGACTCTCTTCGTCTTGTGGCTCCTTCGGTTCCCTGACTGCTGCCAACACCCCCCCCACTCTCGCGTCTGTCGCCCCTGACAGACCCTTGTCTAGAGGATTTTTGAACATAATATTGGACGACATCGGAGGCTAGGTGGTGTTCTTCGAGTCGCAAGCCGCGTGCTAGATCTGTGAGCAAATCATCCCAATTCACAGGTCCGGGAACATCTGGATGAGGCACCCTCAATTGTTCTGAGTAAATAGTTCTCTCCACAGCAAATAATTGGAGGAGATGTGATGGCCTAGGTATAAAGATTTCGGAGTGGTATTCCCAGAATCCTGTGATGAACATCTCCTCAAATGTCTGTTTAAAGCAGGCTGGGAGGTACTTGATTCTGGCGTGCCAATCATATATTACTTCAATTGATGGGGTGGTACTCATATCGTACACTAGATCCTGGTTTCATGTCACAAAGCCTGCTCCTGAGAAGTGGGGGTCCTTAATGTTCTTAAACGTCCTGAAAGTGATCAGCATTAATTCGAATATTTTCATACACATCTGGGCCATCACATCGGGATTGTTGCGTAGCCGAATACTCCAGTGACGGATTGTAGAAATCATGTAGTTCACCGTGGGGGGTCCTCGCGGAGGTGCTAGATAAACATAATTTAACCATTTTGCACAGGCTTTGATGTCTCTGACGGCAATAGTGAATTCAGGCCAGGTGCGTCGTCGAAGAACTGGAATGTAACAAGGATTATATTTAATAAACAACGGCATATTATTCCAGGTTCGGACCATTTCAGGATATGTTTCCAAAAGCCTGATCCTCCGGGTGGGTTGATGGATGGACCCACGCGTAGCACTTTCCGGTATATTGTCTGGACCAAATTGTCTAGCAAATGTGGGAGGCTTGCCACATTGTCGTTGAATCTCGACGTTGTAATCGGCCAAAAGTATGCAGTATGGTACATATTGGTCATTATTGGTGCCGATCCATCTATGATGAGACATGCTTCTGAAATATTCTGACTTTATGACAGTTTCTTCTAAGTTCGCTAGTGATTGGATCTGAATGGCCACCCGTTCTTCGTGGGTGTTCGCTGTCCTTTCCAATGTCTGAAGCCACTCGGGTGCTTCCACTTCCAAGGTGTCTAGTCCCTCTGAGGTTCGTCGCCCGCCTGGCATTGGCATAGGAACATACGGTTCTTCGTACGAATCATCTACCTCAATAGGGACCAACTCTTCTGGCTCTGGTTCTACCACCGGAGAGGGCTGCCTCTCGTATGTCAGTAACCTCTTTTGTAATTCTGCTACCTGCTCAGTTAAGGCTTTTACTTCGTCGGAGGTAGAGGTTGATGGGACACTCTTCGGTTGTTCTTCCTGTTCCTTAAGTCTGCTCTGTAGTGTGTCACGTTCTCTTTCCAAGTCATCATGGGCTTCCAGGAGATCTGCATAGCTTTCCAAAATGGTTTTCATCCTCTCCGTGGGAACTGCTTTGAACTGCTCTGGATCTATCTCGTGGGGAGAGCCTTCCATTGCCGCTTCCAGATTCTCTTCATTTTGTTTTTGCAGTCTTTTGTTCTCTTCCAGTGTTGTGGCCATATGTTTCCTGAGTAGCGCCAAGTTACGTCTGACTCGTAGGTTATCGGCCTAGTATACTTCGAGCAAGGCTTCTAGTTGTTTGACGCCTGATTCTGTCGATGGTTGGGGTGCCTCCAATAGTGTTTGGTGAGCCTGCTCAAGCGTTGTATAACGTTGATTCACATCTGCATTTTCCTCTTCTAGAATTTTAAATTGCCTTTGTAAGTTCTGGTGATGTGTTGTCAGTTGTTGATACCGGCCGTCCAGAGCTCTGTACTCATTCTGAAGCTGATATACACATTGATTTAATGCTAGAAATATGCTATTTACATTAAATGATGCAGGGAGGGGTGAAGATGCAGGGGGAATGGGAGCGGGAAAGGGAGTTGTGAATGATGTGGATGCAAGTGGGGATGTGGGTGGAGGGGGTATGGGAGATGGAGGTGGCATGGGGGGAGGGAGCGGTGCAGTGGCAGGAGATGTTTCCATAGTGTCAACTGTTTGAGTGACCGTGTAGATGGGGATTGTGGGTGGGGTGGATGTGACGTTAGTGAAGAGAGTGGTGAAAGTGGGCATGGTGACTCCCCCGAATTGGATTCCCAGCGAGAGTGGAATTCCCATGACGATTGTGGTGGTAGTGGACGTGGTGGTGCTAGTGTCATGTGGTGGAGTGAGTTGTGTAGTGCGAGGTGGGGATGGTGGTGACAGTGGTGCTTCCTGATGTTCGTCTGCTTGCGTTGTCTCTCCTGGTGCTAATACATTGATATGAATTTGTTTCCCGGACCTCATGGGACGAGCGGGAACTCTTTTCTCAAATCGGTGAATGTAGGCCATAGCCTCATGAATGGCCTCATCCAATCCTACTGCATCGGCATGTAGGCTTATGGACTCAATGAACATATCGTCCACGCCTTCCTCCGCTAGCAATTGGTTCATGAGTTTTTTGCCTGCTTCAAGTGACATTTTATGCTGTTCTTGAACTAGTTGCATGGTTCGATATAGTCTTTTTATTTGTGCCGAATACGCAGGGGCACTTGCTAACTCTGAAAGTTCGTCATACTCTTGTTCCTCGTAGGCTTCTTCCTCTTGTTCGGTCTCTTGTTCCTCTACGTCGACTTCTACCACTTCTGGTCGGGTGGGGGCTGATGTTGTTGTATGGGGTTGTGGTTCCTGAGCTCGCTCTGTTTCCGTCTCGAGATTAGAGTCGTAGATTAGTCTAGCCACTTCTTCGTCAGTGAGATCATTGAGAGTAAAGCCCTGTGGAAATTCCAAATCTGATGGGACGGGTGGAAATACCAGATTGGGTCCCTCTGTACTTGGTCTTGGTAGCCGGATGGTGAATGGCCTTATGCCTCGTGTCTGGGGAGGGGTAATTTCTGGTGTAGTGGTGGCTCCCCTTGGTTGAGCGCAGGGTAATTGTACTCCCCCTCTCATCTTCTTTGATGGGGGACCTGCCGCTGATAGCCTTCTCTGGAATTCCTGGGCCCGGGGCCATATGAGTGCCCGCTGAATAGGCACGTCATAGGCAAGACATCGGTAGATTATCTTGGTTAGAGCACAACATCCGTGAAGCACATTCTTCTGCTTCTTGTTCCACCTTTGATGGGCTAGGTGAATCTGATCTATGATCCAATGTGGTACGTTGATGGGGAGGCTTTCTGTCTCTGCCAGATACAAGCTAAACCATATTTTCTTTGGGGGCATGGTGAATCTTTCCTGGGTGGGGAAAGCAAAATGCTGCATGACGGTCCGTATGTGCAGAGCGATGGTCGGTGTCATGGCTACCATATCCTTCAGCTTATTGAGATCTTTATGTTTCATTCTGCCTGGAACCATTGTTTCCTTTTCAGTGGGGATGTGCATACCATACATGCCCAATGCTTCTCGTACCAGATTGAGGGTCAGCTTGAATCTTCTAAGTTCATGGCCCGGCAACAGTGAGGGTAACACAAAGGTGTTGTCGCCTCCCTTGGCCCTGCTCGGAGTGATAGTGCTGATAAGATACGAACAACGCAAGAAATCCGGCTTTGGTAAGTGGGCCCTGAAATAACTGTCCAAGCCAGCTTTGGTCCATACTGAACGCATGACTTCGGCATTCTGATAGCTCTCAAACTCGTGCGTGAAGAAATGGTAGCGTCCCCATTTACCATTAAACTCCAATTCAGCTTCCCAGAAATAGGTTCCATCACCCAATGGTCCTGCAACATCACTGAACCAATGGGCGTGTTTGCCCACCTGAGAGGTGTGTCCCTGAGGAGGATCCTGAATTGGGAGCACGTGCACAGCTTGAAGTTCTTGCGGTCTTTCGGTGAGATGTGGCTCGAGGAGGAGTGTTTCTATATCCACGATCTGTGCGCTGGATCCGGCTTGAGAGCTGGCACCTCCTGCTTCTGCCATGGCCCTGCTTGCTTGTTGGTTCTGTGAGAATATAGAACCAGGTGTTAACATTGTAATGGACAGAATGAACCCGTTGTTGTCCTCGTTACAACATTAACATGAGGTAGATGATGAATCAGTGGTTAGTAAGTGCACGATGACAGTGTGTGTAGTTAATGCCTGGTTAGTCCTAGGAGCTAGATGGAAAGGTGCGCTGCCTGACTAATGTAGTTAGTAAGTGGAGATGAATTCACAGATTGGGGTCGGGGGGTTTATTACAAGTCTTAGGTTGCCAAACACCATGAATGGCTTTTGGTCTTGGTGTTGTGGAGATTCGGGAGGGTTGCATGAGTAATTCTACTGGGAGTTGTTGTGTCATCGGGACCCATTTACGAGTGAGTCTGTGCGTGCTTCTAGGCGGCAGTGTGTTCGAGTGTATCAGACCAGAGTGGATGGCGGCTGCTTGAGCAAGTGAACTATGTCGTGTAAGATGTGAATTGTGTGGGACTAGTTGAGCCCGCAAGCAAGCCTTAGGCACCCAAATTTGTCTTGATTGTGGGTCAGCCTTCACCGACTTCTTGGGTACCCAAATGGATTTCACTTTCTCAACAGAGGTTTTAGGAGTCCTCTTATTAGCATCAAGTCGTTGATTACTACTAGAAAGTTGAGACCGTTGTTGCCGCTTAGTTACGGCTGGCAGCTCGTCTTTCCGCACCCACATTTGTCTCATTGGCTGAGTTATTCTGCTTCGCGCGTTCTTTCGGTCTCTCGCTTGGAGAGCCTTCAGTGATTGATCTGCCTTTAGTTGCTGCCTCCTTCTGGTCTTTGGAAAAGAAGGGAGTTCCATTGTGGTGCTGACTCCTTTTTTGAGATCTTCATTCTTCTGCATCACATAGCTTTGGACAAGAACAGCATGGTCAACTTCATGTGTATCCCTGGAGGGACCAGGAGTCCGTGTCTTTTCTAGTTCCTTGAGTGCTCCATTATTTAACTCAATTGTAATTCTAGCCTGATTCACCCATACCTGAAGAAGTCCACTTCTTAGGTTTAAGTTGACTGCTTGGTCATAGATCCAGTCTTGACCCAAGACAAGGGGTTCCGTGAGGTCCTCATCTTGACATACTAGTACTTTAACTGTCATTGCCTCATCATGAATATAGAGGGGAAGTTCCACCTCGCCCATGCAGGGGGTTTCCACGCCTCCCAATCCTATGAGATATGCTTCCACAGGATTGATAGTTAATTGCAACTCTTGACAGTAAGACAATTTAACAGCACTAGTGGCTGCACCTGAGTCAATCAAGGCTCTTACAGTCCTTGCACTCTTTCCTTGTCCTATATCTAAGGTTATGAAAGGACGTCGATCAGTTATCCTATGTGAGCTAACACCTGAAACTTCACACATAGCTACGTCATATCCTGGATCTGCATATGCATCTTGCCTAGGGTGCTCTCTACCTTGTCTTCTTAATTTCATTTTCCGTATGCGCTCTAGGGCTTCTGCTTGAGCTTCTTCTCGAACTCGCTTTTCTTCCTCTTTGCGTTTCTTAGCAGTATTGAGTCGACTTAGCATTTCCTCTGTGAGAGGTTCCTGATACAACTTGACTCTGCATCCGCTGATATAACTTGGGAGAACATCGCCTTCTAATGTGGCTAGTTGCACTACTCCACTTGTTGAGATTCTATTAATGATCATAGGTCCATAGCCTCTCTTCTCCAGTTTTCTCGCATGTTGCTTCAATGTGTAGACTAAAACTAAGTCGCCTACCTTTAAACCTTTATCCTTAACGTGGGCATCAAAGTATGCCTTCTGTCTCTTCTTAGCTGCATATATCCCTGCAGCTGCTCTCAGTCTGGTTTCTCCTAATCGTTCAAGGTCAAAAAGTCTAGAGGAGAGTTCATGACCCGTCCATTCGTGCTCTTGTGCTACTTTCAATGTAGGTATTAAGAAGTCCAAAGGTAGCACGGCGTTTTGGCCAAATACCATCTGAAAGGGGGTGGCTTGGAGTACCGTTTTGTAGGCAACTCGGTATGCCCAAACAGCATGGTGTAGCTGTTTGTCCCAATCAGAGCGTTTATTGTTCACTAATTTCGTCAATACATTGCATAAGATCTTGTTGGTGCTCTCAACCTGGCCATTTGCTTGAGGGTGATAGGGGGCAGACTTCTTATGTACTACCAAGAATTCTTGGAGCAGATTTTCAATAACTTCATTTAAGAAGTGAGTGCCTCTATCACTAACTAGCTCTATAGGTAGCCCGTATCTAGTGAACACATTCTCAAATAAGAACTTAGCAGTTGTTTGAGCATCGTTCTTCGTTGTGGCTTTTACCTCTACCCACTTTGTTAGATAATCCGTGGCCACTATGATATACTCTGCATGTGAACCCTTAGCTGGGGGATTAATAGGACCTACGAAGTCTATTCCCCACTTAGAGAATGCACGTCCACCCATCATAGGTTTCAGTGGCATCTCATCTTTGCGTATAGGATACTGAGTTCGCTGACAGACATCACATCGTTTCACATAGGTATGTGCATCCATGTGAAGGGTCGGCCACCAGAAGCCCGCAAATAGTATTGCCTTGATCACCCGATCTGGTCCAAAGTGTCCTCCTGCTACACCTTGGTGAGCAGTTTCCAAGATCTTAAGATATTCACTCCCATGGACACATAGTCTCAGGTAACCATCTTTACCACGCTTGTAAAGATTATCACCAATGAGTGAGTATTCCAGGGCTTCTTGTTCTAAACTCCTCTTCCTAGCCAGAGTCATGTCTGGAGGGAATGTTTTCATCCTCAGGAAGGATACTAGTGGTTCACTCCAATCTGGCACTATGGACACTTGATAAAGAGTGGCATGTTCCACAGGTGGTTTAGTGTAGCAGATTGGGCATTCCTTGCATAACTTTTGGACATCAGCTTCCATAGTTGGCCAATGCACTCCGAATCTCCTTAGTGTTTGTAGGGTTCGTTGCTTTGAATAGTGTTGCTCTAATGCACCTACATGTGCTAAATGCAACCATTTATTGTACTCATCCTCTTCCACACAACAAGCCAAGATTCCTTGATCTGTGTGTTTGTACATGCTTCCTGCCATGATGTGGTACTTTTGGGCTTTCACAACCTCTCTATTCTGTGTGTTAACTACTGGATGGTTAGGCCCATATGTTAATACTGGCACCAATGGCTTAGCCCACTGCGGTACAACTTCCAAATTAAACAAGTAAGCATCAGGAAGGTCATCTGATACTCCTTGTGGGGCTTCTTCCGATGTGAGCCTAGAGAGATGATCTGCTCTCAGGTGAGTTCTCCCTTTCCTTACCACAACCTCGAAATCATATTCCATTAGTAAGAGAAACCATCTTACTAATCTACCTGTATTGCATGGCTTGTTCACAAGGTATAACAATGCTTGATGGTTAGTAAAAAATTTAAACTTGTTTGCAAGCAAATAATGTCTAAACTTTTTAACCGCATACACCATGCCTAAGCCTTCTCTCTCAGTAGTGGTGTAATTCCGTTCAGCCGCATTCAATTGTCTACTAGCATAGGCAATTGGAAGATCCATATTACCTTCACCCCTAGGTTGTGCGAGTACACACCCAATGGCATAATTGGATGCATCCACGTGAACATGGAATGGCTTATTCCAATCTGGTGTGGTCAAGATTGGTGTTGAACACAATCTTCGTTTAAGCTCCTGGAAGGAATTCTCACATTTATCCGTCCACTCAAAGTTTGTCAGAAGCCCGTACATGGGCTTTGCAATGACAGCATACATGTGAATGAACCGGCGGTAGTAACCGCAATGTCCCATGAAAGCTTGTACTTCCTTGACATTCCTTGGCCTAGGTAGTTCTGCTATGGCTCTCACTTTCTCTTCGTCAGTAGATATGCCATTCTTCGACACTATGTGTCCTAGAAACTTGCCTTGCCTGACCATAAATACGCACTTTTCTGGGTTCAAGCAGACTTGATATTCTCTACATTTGTCAAAGATTTGTCTGAGTTCAGGAATATGGGTTTGTCTGATGTTGGAATGAGCACAAAGATCATCAACATAGACTTCTAAGTTCTTCCTCAAGAACTCTTTAAATACATGGCACATTAGTCTCTGGAAGGTAGCTGGTGCATTGGTAAGCCCAAATGGCATTACTCTAAAGGCAAAAATGCCCCACTCTGTGGCAAAAGCTGTCTTATGCTGATCTTCTGGAGCAATGGCGACTTGATTGTAGCCCGAAAATCCATCAAGAAAGCTGTACACTTCCTTGCCTGCTACTCTTTCTAAGAGATGTTCTGTGATGGGAAGCGGATAGTTATCTCGAATTGTGGCTGCATTAACCTTCTTCAAATTAATGCACACACGCAGCTTTCCATTTTTCTTGGGCACCACTACGATGGGGGATACCCACTTAGTGTGCTCAATTTCATAGATAAATCCAGCTTCAACCAGTCTATCTATCTCCTCTTTAATCTTGGCAGCGTAATTATCGTTATATGTATAGGGCTTTTGCTTAGAGGGTTTAGCATCTGAGGTCATGGGGATAGTGTGTGAGCATATGTCAGGGTCAACACCTTTCAAATCCTTGTAACTCCAAGTGAATACATCTCTGTATTCTCTTAGCAAGGCTATCAACGCATGCTCTTCTTCCTCTGTTAGGTCATGGCCTATGTACGTGCATCTCTCCTCTCCTTCTTCTAGGGCCACTACTATTTTCTTGGTGGTTTCTTTGTTATCATAGGCCTCTCCTGATTGTGCCTCTCGTTTTGGCATTCTGATCATGACTCTCTTGTCATCTATCTCATATTTCTTAAAATTTTCCGGGACCTCAAACAAAGATTCTTCCTCTTCTGATGGGACTTCTCTCTTCTTTCGTTTCTTCCCTTCTTCCTTCGGGGTCACATGTGTTGCTAATCTTACATCATTTGTAAGCTCTCCATGCCTCTAGGGTCGAAATTCTATTTCATGGAAGTATTCTTCATCTGATGCAAATGGTGGGTCCATAATGATCGACTCTAGATCGGAGTCACTTGCATCCTCAAATGCATCAGGGCTAGGTTCGCATTCTTCTAGAACTGCCTCTCCCATGATTGGCTCTATGGAGAAGACTGAAATATCATAACCATCCTCATCACAGTGAGGTGTCCATTGTTCCTCATTGATGGCTACATCCATGGTTGCTAAAATTTCTGCCCAGCCGTGAGGTTCGAATTCTTCGTCTGGAAAAACTACAGGTGCATAGGCTGGGTCTTGGATTGATTTATGGGTTTCTTTTGCACCTAACTCTCTGGCTTTTTCTCTCTTCTCTTCGTCTACTGCTACTTTGCACATCCATAAGTGGGTGTCTTCATGCATCCAAGAGGATCCTGACCCCATGGAATGCACCGATTCCGTATCATCTTTGGCTCTATGGATGGGAGTCCATTGGATAGGAGGTACATCTCTATGAGAGTAATCCTTAAGATTGACTTTGGTCGTAACACCTAAGTGCTGCAGGTACAAAGAATTGGTTCCCCAGTCCTGTACCACTTGCAACTGTCGCATAAATGGTCTTCCCAAAATCATCTCATAGGCATGATTTTTGCTGAAGTCACATATAGCAAATGTATGCTCAAACTCGACACCACAGGTGGTGAGAGTTATTCCTTCTAGCAATCCTAAGGGTCTCTCAATATGACCATCGGCCATCTGCAATTTCATTCTCGTTGGCCTGAGTGCTGGCTTGCCCCAACGCTTCCATAGGGAAGTGGTGGCAATTGCCACTCCTGTGCTTGAGTCCAAAATTGCCTTGGTGGTGTACTCCTGGTAGGTAATGGGAAGATAGGTGTTCCCTTCTTCACCTTCACACATATCTCCTATCTTATCCAAGGGTATCTCCGGCACTGTTCTATGTGATCCTACCTGGGAACGAGGTTTTGCTATCTCTGGTACTTGTTTGGCGACATGTTTCCATAATTCAGGTCTAACCTTGAGTAGCTCTTCTAAAGTGAGATTGCACTGCACTTTGGTGTTCTTCACTACCTCTGTGTTCCTAGGTATGACTGACTCTTCGTTTCTTACCATGACTGTAGGTGCTCTCATACAGGTGGACCTTGCTTCCCATGGGCCTGTGAAGTGGGGTAGTTCTTGTAAAGAATTAGACTCGAAATCTAATCTTTCTTCAGATTGGGTACTTTCCTACTCTCCATAAATGGATGGGATGTCTTGTGGGAATTGGTCATGTGCATCATCCACAAGTTCAATGGGAGGAAGGACTTCACTTTCTTGAGCCCATTTGTCTTCTTGAATCTCGCGTAGGAATTCTGGTGTGAACCGATTCATAGAAGATGATGTGTCCGGCTCCGTAGAGTTAGGCGCATAGGCTTCAGGCACATAAGCTTCTTGAGCAGGGATGCTTACTCTTTCACTTGCCTTGCCCTTGTGTTGAGAGGCTGGTTCCTTTTGTGATTGTGCCATTAGATTCTCTATTCTTTCTAGAGAGGGGGGGTTGTCTGGTTCAGTGGAATTGGCCACATAAACTTTTGATGGGGGATGGGTCATGTTTTTGCTTGCTTTCTCCCTTTCTTGATTTTTTACTTCCTTGGCAGATCTTGCAGTTATGCCCTCTAACTTCTCTAGAAGTCCATCCAAGTGTAATTGCGTCTTGGCTGAGCCCGAGTAATTGAAAAGGCGACTGGCTTCAAACATAGTCTGAGCCAATGCGACCATTTTCGCGCAAAGCTTGGTTCTTTCTATCTCTAGGTCAGCTCTAGGGTAACACTTGTCATGATCCGTGACATTTGGCCCTTCTTGGATTCTGGCCTGATATGCTTTAAGCATCATGTCTATGTCTTCAGGAGTGGGATCAGCTAATACTAATCCTACTCTAGGGGGTGGTGGAATCATATGAGGTGGGTTGGAAGGTGGCGGGTCGGATGGCGATGGGAATGGTGGTGGTGGGATAGTGTGAGAGGGAGTTTGAGATGTGAGTTCAGTTATCCTGGCTTTGGTTTCTCTTATGCTTTCCTCAAGTTCACTCATCTTTTTAGCCCATTGTCTCTTCATTCTTTCCCGACTATCTTTCCACGCTCTAGTCCTTTTCTTTGTTATGCTCTCGGTTTCACTAGCCTCTCGGTTCTTATCCTGGCTTACCCCTTGGTTCTGCTGCAATGCCTGAGCTCTAGTCACTACCTGTACTGGTGCAGTGGTCGTCACACTTCCTGTGGAGTCTACCACCAACCCAATAACATTAAGAGGAGTGATTTTTGGCATATTCTTAGGATTTTTAGGGCAATCTCGTAAGAGATGCTCCTTTCCACATTCTTGGCAAAAGCCCTGAATTGTTACTGACTGGGGTTGTGTAGGTGGAGGTAAAGGACAATCACGAATGAGGTGATCTCCTTGGCATCTGTAGCACGGTCCTCTAGGGAATGGGGGTCTTACCTGCCTTGGTTGAGGTCTAGGATTGGGGTTTGTGTACATGACGTTTGTGTAATCTAACTCCCAACTAGGTTCATTTGGCTCTTCGCTATAGTAAGACTCACCATGCTCAGGAGACTGCATGTAGTAAGCATGGGGGCTATCGACATGTGTAGAATCAAAGCTATGGTCACTGGGGTCACTCTCAGAAAGCAGTGGTGTTACAGGGACTATAGCTCTATTCAAGTTTTCTTCTGCTGCTGCATATTTTACTGGGATCGCATTAGCTGGGGCAGGGGGTTGTTGAGCTAACACAGGCTGAGGCCTTTGTTGGTTTTGGTATGGTTGCTGATAAGGTTGTTGTGGCCTGCCATATGGTTGTGGAGGGTACGGGTTCTGGTATCTTCCCTGCTGAGGGTATGGCTGAGGGTAGGGTTGCCTAACCGCCTGCTTGTTGTATGGGCAATCTTGTGCGGTGTGATTGGTGTACCTCCGTTCTATGGTGCAGTACTGGCTACTAGGATTTACTTGGGGCTGAGCCATAATGGGACATACGTTCGCCATGTGGTCGCCACCACAAGTATAGCACCTTTTCACAGGGGCAAACCTTGGGATTTGTTTGCTAGTTACACCTAATTTCTGAGCTACTTTCTCTGCAAGTTCCTCGATTGATGTGGATTGCGTGGAAGAGAGGTTAGAGGCACTATCTGAATCTTTGTATATCTTGGAAAGCTCTAACTCCTCCCCTAGGTTATCCTCGATGTCAATGCACATGCGTACACACTCTTCTATGGTCCTAGGGTCCTTCAAGTACACATAAGATCTCAATTTGGTACTTAGCAATCCATCCAAGAATAAAGCCACTTGCTTGGCTGGTGTGGGTAGCTCCGAAACAGGGCATCGTTCTAAGTATTGCCTAAATCTTCTTCCTGCAAGTCTCACGGTTTCTTGAGGGGTTTGCTTGAAGCTGTGAATCAGCGAGGAGGTATTATGCCTTATGCCACTCTTAGAGAATTCAATAATAAATGCCTCTAGGAGTTGGTCTATGCTCCTGAACTGCCTCTCATTCAGTGGCTGAAACCATGTCAGGGCAGTGTTCCTAAGGGTCAGACCAAAGGCATTGTACTGCGTGAATAGATCCTCCACTTGTTCAGCTCTCAAGACTTGCCTGAACTCGGCCACATGATCGTATGGATCTCCGGTGCCATCGAAGTAATTCTTCATGGACTTAACTAGCTGAGTTGGTCTCAAAGTCCTTGAGCGCTCTCTAGGTAGTGGTATAGGGAACTCATCCGTATTTCTTTGATTTCTGTGAGCTCTAAGTATCTCAGGTTCTACTCTATTTGTTTCTGTCCTCGTTCTTTCTCTGCCCACTGGGTTGGCAAAGCTTACTTCTGGTCTATCTCTACTTCTCTCTCTTTGCATTCCATGAGCTTGGGATGTTCCAGCTCCAGGGTGACCATAGGATACATTCGATCTTGGTTGGGGAAAAACGAATTCACCCTTCCAAGTGTAAGCATGCCTATCATTTTCTGTCACCACAAAGATCCTCTCTGAAGCGTGATCTAAGTAGGTCACCCTGCCAGGGCTATCAGGATCCTTAAACTCATAGATCATGATTGTTCCTATATCAGTTGGCTGATCAGATTTATACCTCCAAAAGGCTTCGTCAGTTTCTCGATTGAGGAGCAAATCTATGCTCTTATTATCCTGGGGAATCCACTCTGGTGTTATAATCCTAGTGAGAACCGATTTGCCTCGAGGGGTTCTAGGTTCTGTACCCATGTTTCCTTGCTCTAGGTCCCCTAAGTCCGCTTCTGAGATCACATTTCCAAATTCGTCCGTCCTATCTGGGTGACTGGTGACTACGTATATGGTTCCTTCTTTGTCCAAGTATGCTCCATTTTCAAACTTGACAGCTGGGTGCTCTAATCCAATGGATTGATCAGGATTCTTAATCTGTACCACAGATCTTCCTAGGCCGTCCTCATAGATGCTGGCACCTAATCGGTTGGACCTAAGGTATTCCAACTGCGTTTTGTATGGGCCTTCTACCCTGTGCAAGTATGGCACTCCTGAACTTCCTGTAGGTCTGTCCATGCCTTGAGACATCTCTGATTCACTGGTATCAGAGCTAGGGTAATGTGAGTGGTGACTCAACTGCTGGGCCTAAGACCTGGCAGTATGATTGACACTAGCCTCTGAAGACCTAAGGCTTTCTCTATCTCTTACTAGGTGTCGTCCTGATCTAAGGTTCATATGCCTGACTAATTAACCCAATTTTTCCCAGGTACAACCACGTTTCTGAGTCCTTTTGTATCGGTTACTTGGTTCTTTTTATGTTGATTATCGTGTTTATACTCTTGTCTGATATCACTTCGTCAGGAATACTTGAGTTTAATTTCGCACTTTAGTTTGGTCGTTTCACGTTAGGTTCTTTTCCTTTTAAGGTTGTCGTTCGCACACACACAGGTTATCTCTTGACTTGCACTTGATTTCTTAGATAGTCTTTGATTTATCTCGTGCCTATCGTTGCCTGGAATTACTTCTAACACTACCCGCACTTAGCCTAAACTAAGAATTGACAGAGGGTGTTGCGGGTTTTCCAACCTTGAGTTCCTTTCCTTGTATTGTTGCCCTGGTGTGCCCAGGATGCGTGTTCCCAAGCCTGCACTTACTCTTGCCTTGCGTACCCTTCGTTGCTCTCAAAGGACCTGTAAAAGGCCCACTGTTAGCTCAAGACTTAAATTCAAAAGACAGAACCAATCACTTTCATTCATGTAACACTTCGCCAATTTGCACTATGACTTTTTGGACACAACTCTAGAGATCCCTAAATTTTGTTCCCCCTGGGTATGGTCAACTTCAAAATACCCTATCCAACAAAACAAAAATCACGGCAAACGGATTTCGTATGAGAAAGTTATGCCAGTTCAAGGTTTTGGGGCTAAAACCGGATTAAACTAGGTTAACAGGCAAACAGGAATTCTCGGGTTACTTGGGTCATGCCCTCGTAATGCAATGCTACACCCTAGTGTTTGTCCCACACTTGGCCAAAATTTAGACCATCATTTTTGCCTTAAAAATTTGACCTAATTTGCCCTTCTAACGTGTTCGCAAAGTCTGTCGGTCGCGATTGACAGGTCAGTCGCGATCGACGTGTCGATCGCGATTGACAGGTCCGTCGTGGCTGTCAGTCGCGATTGACGTGTCGATCGTGATTGACAGGTGGTTCGAAAAGTCAATCAGTCGTGGTCAAAGGGTCATTGACTCTGTCAATCGCGATTGATGTGTCGATCGCGATTGACAGGTCGGTCGTGAGGGTCTGTCCGTCGTGGTCAAACAGTCGTTGACTGTGTCGGTCGCGATTGACAGGTCCGTCGTGGCTGTCAGTCGCGATTGACGTGTCGATCGCGATTGACAGGTGGTTCGAAAAGTCAATCAGTCATGGTCAAAGGGTCGTTGACTCTGTCAGTCACGATTGATGTGTCGATCGCGATTGACAGGTCGGTCATGAGGGTCTGTCCGTCGTGGTCAAACAGTTGTTGACTGTGTCGGTCGCGATTGATAGAGCCGTCGTGGGCTGTCAGTCGTGGTCAAACAATCATTGACTGTGTCGGTCGCGATTGATAGAGCCGTCGTGGGCTGTTGATCACGATTGACTGGTCGATCGCGATTGACAGGTCTGTCCGTCGTGGGTTGTCGGTCGCGATCGACAGAGCGATCGCGATTGACAGAAATCTGAGAAATTTCAAAAAACTAAACACATTTTTTGGAAGCTCTAGGCCTGTAGATCATGGTTTTGCACTTTGTTTGGCAATTTGAGCATTTTTTCTGTCGGTCGCGATTGACAGAGGTCGGCGACACACAGACAGTTACTTCAAATTCCGTACCTGTGCAGAGTGCTGGGGACGATGATGTGACCTATACCTGCAAGACAGCTCAAGAAACATGCAAAAACAGCACACACAATTTCGCTCTCTCGCTCTCTCTCACAAGTGAAATGAGGGAAATGAGGTGGAGAAGGTGATATGATCAAAAAACTGAATTTTCGCGATGATGGAGATGGAGGTGGGAGATGGTGATGATGATGATCGTGATGATGGTGGTAAAGTAAGAAAGAGAAAAATAGGAAAATTAGAGAAATTACCTACAACTCCAACGTCTCCAATCTACGTCTTACCATCACACGCTCGTCCTCAAAGCTCGATCCCCGGCAACGGCGCCAAAATTTGGTGTAGCTCAGTGATGAGTAGCACCTCCTTTAATGTCAATCCGGGAAGACGTGAGGATGGTATGAAGACCTCGAGCAAGTGGAGGCACAAGTGCGTGAGTGAGAAGCACACAAGCATGCACACACATACACACACACGCGCACACACGGCAAGACAAAGAGTGAGAAGCAATGGAGTTCTTAGATTACTTTCAAAAAGCTCTTACAAGTTCGTCTCAGTTAAAATCTAACCTCAAAAATGAGCTCTCTAGCTCTTTTTATAGTTTTTGACTAGCTTTAGCCCTGTTCAGACCTAGTGTCTGGCCTAGTTAAAAATTAGGTTCCAGGGCTTATTTGAGGGCTCAAACAAGATCTAAAAAATATGAAAATTGGCAGGTAGATACTTCTAAAGCTCCTCAAGCTCAAGGACTCCTTGGCTTGCACAAAATGGAGCTACAAAAATACGAAATGATATTTACAATGGTTTTTAGTGATGAAAATCACTATTTGTGTAGGGGTTTTCTCTATTGATTTGTCATACACCTCTTTGAGCTCCCTACTTGCTCTTTCTTCTTGTGTGCTCAACTCTTTGATGTCTTGAAAAATTAGATGGCCTACTTGCCAGATCTTCTTTGACTGCCATGCCTGCTTGTGCTGTCCCTTCGCTCTGACTCTCTTCGTCTTGTGGCTCCTTCGGTTCCCTGACTGCTGCCAACAGAGAGTAATGGCTGCTTTAGATAAAATTTCCCATGCTTGATCTGCTTGATTTATACTTTTCACCGATTTTGAAGACGATGCGTCGGTTACTGGGATTGACTCTTGCTCTTGTGCAGTTTCTTTTGACAGCGGAACTTGTGTCACCGGAATAGGATCCGGGAACACTGGAGGTTCTGTGATGGTCCACTGACTAGCTTTGTCATACATTCTTTGTGTTCTCGGATGCCTGGTTCAAATATTTGAGCTGCTGGTTGCAGTTGCTTACCGGATCTGGTCTGAACTACTGCAGCTTGTGTTTCTATGGGTGTGATATGAACCATATTTGTCATTGGGTTCTGGTGCTCCTTCTTCCTTTGATCATATTCGGTCACATCTTTACAAAATCTTTGAATGTGTCCTAATTCACCAAAGAAATGACAACGAGGAGGTGGCAAAGCATTACCTTCTTGTGGTGGACCTGTCTGCTAGCGGTTTGCATTGTAGTTATTATTTCTCTATCCTCGATAATTTTGATAGCCTTGCTGCTGGTTGTTTCTCATTTGAGGAGGTACATAGTGATTGGCAACCATTCTAGGTCTTCTGTAAATCCTCCTACCTTATTCTCGAGCTGCAAAGCCATTGTAATAACCGCATCTAATGTCATAGCTCCCACACAGCGGATGATCATAATCTGTCTAAGCTGCGGAGTTAACCTATTAATAAACCATTGAGTGATAACATCATCCGATAGGTTTGCATGGGCCGGCGGTAGTTGCCTCAAATGCGTTCGGAACAGGGTGGCATATTCTTGCACAGTCTCGTGCAGTTTCTGTTTGTTGTTCTGTAAATAATCAAAAATTTCTGCCAGATTTTTCTTTAACCAGAATCTCTGCAAAAATGCATCCCTTACTGCTTCATAAGTCACAAAATGATTAAAATCATATTCTGTAAGCCATCTGGCTACCATCAACCAATGTAGACTGGAATACAATAGCTTTGTATGCCGAATCAGGGGGATGATTTAATACTGCATAACTAATTTCAAAAGTACGTACGTGGGCATCAGGATCATCACCTAGAAACCCACCGAATTTGGTGTATGTCACTTCTGTTGGAGCCTGTCGGGGTGGAAATGGATGTTGTTGTTGCTGTTGTTGTTGTTGTTGTTATTGTTGTTGTTGTTGTTGCCCACTCATCGTGCTGGTGGTTGTATTGTTACTATCTTCTGAGTCCCGAGGCTAAATATCTGAACCGTCAGAATCTATATCGTCAGCCTGGGCCCTTTCCGGCTTGATAATATCGTTCAGTATCTTTCGGATTTCAGTTTCGAATAAGCTACTTTCCTCCTTGATATCAAATGTAGGGAAACTTACTCCGAATAGTGGTGACTGGAATGAAGATTCACCAGGAAATGGTAAACCGTCACCGGAAAATTATGAACTCTCGGCAACGGGTACTGAAGTATCACCGAAATTTGTCGTATTTTCACTAGAACAAGGTAATGTTTCACCTTCACTGATTTCGTTGGCCAACGCGCTTCTATCCTTAGACAAATTCGAATCTTGATCAGATGGTGTTAGGTCAACTGCATACTACGTCTTGGTAGATTCTGGAGTGACTATATCTTCGATAGACTGTGCCACAATCGCACCGGAATCTGCCGAAATTGCAGTACGTTCCACCGGAATTCTACCGGAATCGCTACTAGCATTCTTCACTTTCTTGATAACTGGGTTAAACTTATCTGCGCTTCTTCCTCCTAGAGGCGTCCTTAGCCAATTAGGTATCGCCCAGGACTGTTGGTTTCTTCTATGCTTCGGGTATGATTCACCGGAACGAGTAACCAGCATATACTACGTTTGCAATACTTTGCATACTATTCTTCCTTATAGTCGATTCACAATCTATGACCACTTTCACAATCAATCAACGAACAATCTGGATGCCACTTTCCCACAATTAGCTGGCAACACTCTTGATGCCATATTCGCACAGACAAATGGCAGCAATCTGGTGCCACTTTCCCACAGACGGTGCCAGTGTTAAACGTTGCTTGCCGTCAGAAGCGCGTTTAAACATCTATTCAGGTTCTTGGGAGTGGAAGGGGTCTGTTAAATAGAGGCCCTATGCTTGATTTTCCCCAAAATAACCACTTCATACACAACAATATACTAATGTTCAAGAACTCTATCAAGAATCTGTTTACGCTTCACATCTTACTATCTGTAATCGGACTCTTCCAAAGCTTACCGAACACACTCCAGTTAATGGTCTCTCAGTGTACATCGCAGGCAATATTCAGTACCGTAATACAAGATTACTTTTGTCTAGCTTAAAGAACTCATCCAACACAAACTACCGTACACAACAGAGTCAATAATAGTAACTCAATCTGTACCGTGCAGGTGCGGATAATCCACCAGAACAGAAGACGCATGATGATTCAGAATTCTCAACCACACAGTATTGAACTGTCATTATTGGAGCATGGGCTTCATCAAACAACTTACAGAACATCAACAAAACAGAGAGACACAACAGTACGCAGCATTATCAGAACAATCACAACGGAAACTACACAGAACGATTCTCTCAGACAGATAGTCTGGCGATCTTCTGGTCGTCTAGGTAAATCACAAACCGAACAGGTATCGATAAACAAACGAGAAAGCGACCAGAACAGAATACTCAGAATTACTCAACGCACACCGCAGCAATGTTACAGATCAATCACCCAGACAGACAGTCTGGTGATCCCACTGATCGTCACCGAAGCGTCTCTTTTCATTGATTTATAAAGATTACAAACATCTTTGTAACAACCTTTCGTTCGTGCGGAATATGAAAAGATTCAGTCTTTACAATTGCCAATCCGGCGGCCGACTAACAGTTGCTTCATTGGTATTGCCAACCTATAATTTATATGCCTCTTTAAAGGCTTGCTAGATGTTGCAGCTATCCAAATTGGACTAGATGTTACACAAGCATGGAGGAGACATTCACTAAAACCTTTTCTATAAAGAAGCATGCACAACTCTTTTTTGAGTTGAGGAGTGCTCACAATAGCATAGACAGGGAGAGCATTCTATCTATCTATCTATCTATCTATCTATCTATCTATCTATCTATCTATCTATCTATCTATCTATCTATCTATCTATCTATCTATCTATCTATCTATCTATCTATCTACCTACCTACCTACCTACCTACCTACCTACCTACCTATCTATCTATCTATATATCTATCTATCTATCTATCTATCTATCCATCTATCCATCTATCTATCTATCTATCTATCTATCTATCTATCTATCTATCTATCTATCTATCTATCTATCTATCTATCTATCTATCTATCTATCTATATGTTTGTCTTCCGTCTATCTATCTATCCATCCATCTATCTATCCATCTATCTATCTATCTATCTATCGCCCACTCCATTAAGAACATATGTCCTATTGTAGCAACAATGACTTGATTGGACCTCCAAAGGGAAAGGAAACCTCTTCAATTAATCAATCCAAAGATGAGTTAACTGGATTGTTGCTTAAAGGCTAATGCATAAACCACAAATCAATAAATCACAAAAGATATAATTCAAACTTGACATGAGATCCATAGAGATTTGAGAAAAGGTAAGTTTTGTAAGAAAACACGATGTTCTAGAAACACAACTTTCTGATAAGATATTGCTAGAAACTTCAAATGCTCATAGCTCCATAAATAGAACATCAAATTGAGTGGTTCAAGTGCCTAATTCATGCCATCTTTTATGGAAAATACAAAGTGATATTAAAAAGCACTTATCTTGAGTAAAAACCCAATGATGCTACCACTTCAAAATAGGAAAATGTCTTCCAACCAAGAAAAGATATCTATACAAATCATTAAACTCATTAAGGATCTCAAAAGCAAGTCTTAACTCAATTCACTATTGAATGATGAAGCAAACAACACCCAATAAGTCACACAAGATATAACACAAAGGTATCACAATTAAGAAGGAGACGAGAGCCAAAAAATAGCTCTCTATTCCCAGTGAGGAGAGATTACAAATGACATTG
The DNA here is from genome assembly GCA_020310875.1 of Ceratopteris richardii. Taxonomy (NCBI): domain Eukaryota; kingdom Viridiplantae; phylum Streptophyta; class Polypodiopsida; order Polypodiales; family Pteridaceae; genus Ceratopteris; species Ceratopteris richardii. Next base: position 108,044,722 of record CM035426.1, on the reverse strand, counting down.
TTTCCCCTAATCATTCTTTACATTAATTTATATACTAGTTACAAAAATGAACTACTTTCTCACTTCTAGGCTCCTACATTACTATCTCTAGTTACCCAATGACCTTCTTACTTTGTATAGAGCTCTATAGCAACTAAAGGAAGACTCTTCCTGAGTTATGCAAATTTTAGAGCTTTCTAACTCTACTCTTTGGCTATTTACAAAAGAAAAGTATCCATTTCCAATAGTCTCCAAAATCTTTCTGTCAACATCCTCCTCCTCCTAAACCTTTTGATGTCCTCATCAAAATCTATGTACATTCTTTGGTTGTCTATTTTTTTCTTTACTTTCTATTGTATACATGAAGTTTGTTATATTTCTATCTTTCCTCTACGTTAATATCATTGATTAACTTAATCATATCCTTTCTCTAGATGATAGAAGCCTTTGGAGCATCCACTACGTTCTTGCTCTCATATTCCAAAAAGGTAATCTCATAAGCTATAATTCTCACCTCAAGTCCTAGAGACACTCTACCAAAAATCTATGTTTCTTGTCCAAAGAATCTGGTAGTGAAAACATCTTCAAATGTCTAAAGATACATGCTTTGCATAAATATAATCCGAACAAAATAAGACATCACATATTGTTTATCTAGTGCCTCACTCAAATGAAAAAGTAAGGTATGTGTGCTAGAATGGAAACCCAAAAATCTCATGGTACTTATGTTGACCTCTCAAAAGCTTTCCAAACATGCTTTTATCATTTTCAAAATTTTGATCTGAATAATTATTATATAATCTTGTACATCGTGCATGTCTTTGAAAAATGTATCAATCACATTTAACATATATGATTTTAGCTGCCAGCCTCTTCTTGGTGGACATGCTAACATTCCAAAATTTAGCTAGGTCTTTAGAATCTACCAGCTTCCCCTTCTCTCCCAAAACACAAGCTAGTCTCTGCATCTGGCACATGGAAAATATGCTAGATTATGTATTAGGCTAATGGGAGCCCCTGTCCATAAATTTCAACATTCTTTTTGTTCCGCCCAAAATTCCCTTCTCCATCTAGGGTTGAGCTTGTGAAAGAACTCTTTTGTCAAAACAAAATAACTATCTAGATACTCCTAAAATTGATCTGGTTGTTTTTCTAGTATAATCTAATATTTTTTACTATAATCTTGTAAATAAGATAAGGCCATATCGAGTATATCAAAATTAGATAGTGTTCTTATATGCTTTTTGATTTTGTATAGCAAAAACTTGATTAGTTTTGACTCATATCTATCATACAACTCTTTTAGGTATTTGATAAGATTATTTCTATCTACAACTAGTGTAAAAGATGTTGATGTTGTATCTTGATCTTTATCATCAACTTGAACTTCTTTTGCTTCTCCAATCTCTATTTCTCTGATGGGTCTAACTCTTTTTGTTCTTCAAATACTTCTTCTTCTTCCTGATCTTGCTCTTTTAATCTGTTCCATCATATTTTTATCTTCCTTTCCCATACATCCCATGTCCACCCAAGTGTTTTTCTTCACCAGTGAGTATGCAATTTAATTACAATTCTTCATGTGCCTTAGCATTGTCCATCACATTAACCCCCTTCGATCTTCACGCCACTAACCTTATGTCCCTATCTACAATGCCTTTCTTGGAGTGTGAACCCAAGATTTCCGGATGATTCCTTGTGTGAAATGGATAGTTCAAATTACCAATCACGGAAATTATGGTACAATAGGCTAGCATTGTCAAGAAGGATTCCTACAAAGTTAGTTCGGCTCAGTTTTGTAATGTTGTGGTCGAGTTCTTGTGCACTTTGGGGTGCACACAGGGTGCAAATTAAATGTACTTTTGATCGGGTTATAGTGTCAATTTGGACATAGTTAACTGGTTCCAATTTCACCTCAATTTAGCCTCGGACTTGTAATACCCTTCTAGGATGGAAGAAGGTTTCCTTCCTAAGCCATCGCATCTTTCTCAAAGATTTGTTTCTTTGTGGCTAAAATTTGCATTGCACATGATTGCCATAGCAAATATCCAGATGACGTGTGGATATCATGCTCCTAGGCTCTCCATACAATGTCATCCAGATCCGGGCTCACATGCAGTATGGTTTGTTGTGTGTACGTAAAGATGCTAAAAATTGCAATTGAGATTTGAAGTGTAATATGATGAATCACTCTTCCATTCCAATGGAAGAAACATTGTGCGCATACTCGGAAGTATCCTATGAAAGCTAAAGTCTTCACATGTGTGTGGCTTTAATCTTCAGCGGTAGCCTTAACGATACCTGCTTACTTGAACCTGTACCTTCCACATTACATCATATCAGCAAGTTTACGATTGTGTGCACCTATAGATTTCTCGACAGTCTACATGACTCAAGTACTGACATGCAACACTGATCATACTGTGATATTGATTGTACTGTATATTGGATGAAGTATAGAAACAATTTTATATTTTGAATGTTGAAGATACGTGCATATATGGTATGCTTTTAAATCAAATTGTAGGTACACCTCATTGCGTGTGATTATGAATGTACAATGCACATAGAATAGTATGCATTGTTAACACGTTATTGCAAAAGGCATGTCTCTTAATGACTGACATGAACACTTCAGCGTACGAAACAGATACAATCCATTTATGTTGATGTAATTCTATATCACATAGATCAATAATTATAAATTATGAACACAAAGAACGCTCACAGTGTGTATGTAACTCAATTCATGATCGAATGGTAGATAACTAGTGCTGACTACAATAAACGTACAACTGCATGCATAGACTTGTGATCTAGTATATATATATATGTATTGACACTGATCACAATACATTCAGAATCATGTGTATACGTGCAGGCTTATGATTGAGTGTGTAGATGCAGACTTATGATCGAACAACTAATTATCAGCGTTGAAAGTTAAAAATTTCATTCCAGTGTATATGCGCATGTTCCTCATCAAGTAAATGAGCAAGCTCTTCATTGCATCGGAAGAGCTGCTATAAGTGATGATCAGAGAGAGTATACAGAGATAATGTCAATCATGCTCAAGTCATATAGAAAGAGAGAGCGCAAGCATCACTGGGGTCGACAAACAACAGATATGCAAGAGATACGTACTGTCGCCCCTTTTGAAAATAAGAAATGTAAACAGTTTGTTACATCGCGTAATAACACAGAATGATTCGTGATGCATAACAATTAAACAACCTCTTACTCTGCTATGACAATAGTTAAAGCTCTTACTAGTAAAGAAAGAAGTCAATAACTTTATACACACATGGTGATTGGAAGATTTCGGAATTCATGTTATTTCCATAGAAGAAGCTTATTCGCATCATCACTTACTTAACAATAATAGTTAAAAAACTTGATTCCACTAACAGTACATGATTTAGATCAACCTTATGACAGTGATTAATTATCTGTACCTTGTTGAGAAGATCAGCAAATCCTCAAACGATTCTAGAGTTGCTGCTCCCAGTATCCTTTGGCTTAAACGAACTTCTTTGATGCAGCTTAACCTGAAGGTATGTGTATTGCCTATGGCTCTCCCTTTCACATGCTACTCAACAGGTTCTTTGTTCCCCTCCAAACAATAGCCATCTGCATATATCCATGGATCCTTTGCATAGCCTATTAAAACTCGTGCTCTCATGCGCTGCAGATCAGTAATGAACCTCCTTCAACACCAAAAGTTGTGCTTCCTTTCATCCTTCCATGTCTAAGGCAGTCGTCTTCTATCAGATGTGCCCAGGAAGGTTTATATCTCACAGAGGGTAAAACTCTCCCTTTTTATGTCTTTCGATCGCTTCCTCTCCTCCTTGTCTCTATGCAATCTCGCTCCCTCACCAAAGCACAGCATCTGTTCCTGACCACTATACAATCTTGTTCTCATATATGCCCATGCTTTGCTTTATCTCTGCGGCTTTTCCGAGAAAAATAAATCCTTCCTGTCCTAGAGAGCTTCCTTTGTCACAGAGCTTCTCCTTTCCATAAGATGGACCATCACCGGCTCACAGCTCGGGCAGCAGGTTTCTGCTTGTTGTTCTAGTCGAAACTGTTGGAACTAATGGATCCGATGGCCTTTCGCTTATTATCTATGCATCAAGTAAATTTGCAGTCTCATAAGAAATCCTCTTTACCAACCTCGAAAGAGCTTCAGTAGCAGGGAGCTTCCAACAAACAAGAACACCCTTCAAATCTGCCCCATAAACTTGCTCTTGTCATCAATTTTGTTCTCTGCAATCTTTCTTAGGAAGCGATGCAGTAAAGGAATTGTAATGTTCATCAGGTCTCCCTATTCAGCAGTTTCCCTCTGTATGAAGTGCTCCCTCCCTAAATGAACTCCCCTTCGATAGAATGTAGACGCTTCCCCCTTTTCCTCGCTGAAAAAAACTCGCCCCAAAACCCTTGATATTTTCCAGAAATAGAAGACAAGCTTCTGCGGTGCCAAAATTTTCCTTACAAGGAGGTGCAAAAAAAAATCAAATCTGCTGCACAAACAGATACTAATGCATTCGAATACAAAGTTTTTTTTATATATATTTATACATAAAACATTTGTGCTAGCAGATGACCTTGGTAGATTGAAACTAATGGGCATTTAGAGAACTCACAAGACTGATTGTAATGATTTCTGGATTACAATCAGGACTTCCATAATGAAAGAAGAAAGTTACTTCCATAACAAAACTAGAACTGGTCGGACTGCATAGTTAAGGTGATATTCTTGGACCCCTGTAAGGAGCTCCCTTACAATGTAGTCATCAACTGGTTGACACTCCTCAAGCCGTGCAAGATCTAATTCCCTTATATCTTAGCTCTGCTCCTTGAGAGACCCTTTAAAACTGGAAAATGGGAAATCTTGGTAGTAACTGCAATGTCTACCATCTTCATTCGCTAATAAAGACAAAACAAACCACATCTTCAAGTCCATGACTTTAGATGGACATTGTGAAGATGTAATCTTCACGACATCCACCCCCTCCAAACATGTGTGGCCTCTGGACGCACCACCACCATGAAGCTCTATATCTGCATTTGCAAGTCAAGTAGGATGAGAAAACTCAAGTGCTTGGGTATACAAAATCACTGTATCTATGCACAGCCATGTAGTGGGCCCTATTCATGCATACTCTAAATGCATGAAAAAATGGCATGGTGCAAATAAGGGAGGTATCAGGCATTCGATGTTGAGGCTTTACATTCAGATTGAACTCACATTTTCATCATGGATATACAATTCAATAGAAGTGTAATCACTCGTGCAACTACGGGTTTTTAAATAAAAATGCTCGTGCTCTTTACATTTCATTTATGGATGTGTTAGGTGCATGAAGGGAAACAAAATGGTGTGAAAAATCCAGGGTTTATGGTATCTAAGCAAGGCAACTCTCAATACTCTCAATACTCTCAATTCCACTCTTTCACAGATGCAATCTTTCTTCCTTACTCAGAACTACACTCTCTTTATTCTCTCAAAACTTGATTGATTATTTTACAATGACATTTACCTATTTATTCATGTGCAGATGGACATGCTTCTATTGGTTTTAAAAGATGTGATTTCTAAACATTTGTACATGCATATTTGGTGTGCGATGCATCTCAAAAATGGGTGCAAAAAAAATATTGGTTAATAGGAGAAGTAAGAAAAAAAGACAAGGCTTTTCTGAACTCTTCTCTACTCTCGTTCTCCTTGCTTTGATCTTCTCCTGCATTCAAACACTGAGCATGTGATAAGAAACATTCAAACCGAATAGCATTTTATTCATATATACAAATTAACTCAAAAAAAACAATCAAACCCAATTCCTGTTTCTTGAAGAAAAACTTGATAAAAATTTTAGACATTCCATACAACTTACATACCTTGCTCAATTCTCTTTAAAACATGTTTTCGAAGCTTTATAGTGTCGAAATCCCCTTTGAATCTGCATTTTGAATCATCTTTGTTTCTTCATTTTGAATCATCAATCTTTACTTGTTGATCTGGATTTCTTGTTTCTTTCTTAAAATCAACCAAAAAACATCAGTTATATACATTTATATTTACAAAAACGTTTTTAAGATTTATGGAGTTTTATTGAACAAGACTCTCCCTTCAACCCCACCTTCTCTGATACAAGCTCACCAAAGAAGCTATGTTTAAAAATGATCCATCTTTGAATCGCATCGATCAACATAACCTTTATAAATATGGTAAATTTATACACAAGCCACCTTATTTGCTTGTCTATCTCTTGGCGGCTTGTCTGGAATATATAGCTCTCGGAAAATTTGGAAATCCAAGCTTCCATTGCTTGGACATAGACTTCTTTATTCATGGTTCTTCCAAGTTCATCATATCCGGAATCAAAAAGATGTGTAAATGAAGTTCTCAAATTGAACATACACTACAACAGATCGATGGTATACCGAGGTTTTTACCGAGGAAAATGAACGCGGCTTAATTTGCCACGACGCCAGTGTAAAAGTCGGTTTCTGTGTCGGTACCAAAGAGTCGGTATAGGCGTCGGTGTAGACATCGGTAAAAGCGTCGGTATATGCATCGGTACATGCGTCGGTATAAACGTCGATATATGCGTCGGTAATCGGCTTCGGCTGCATCGCCTCCTGGGTGTACAGACGGTTATTCCGATGACACTACTGGGAGTACCATCGCTTATACCGACCACCATACCTGCAAAATTTTTTTTGGGCAGAATGTTTTGTCTTTTGCTACAGCAACATTACCATGATGTTGCTGAACAAAAGACAATACACTCTGCCCAAAAAAAACCAAGTACATGTGATGTGTACTCTAATGACAACCGAAATATGATTTCATGAAATAGAGTATTATTGTACACAAAAGAGATCGATAATCAGAATGAACAATGAACCATGTACAAAAGAAGTTATATATTTCAATAATGAAGCATGTACAAGAGTGTGCCAAACCACTGTCATATATGACGCTTTTACAAAATGTGGCAAAGCAATGTATTGCCATATGGAAATCAAATACAAAATATTGGTCTTCCACTGCCATACACGTGCAAAGAACATTCCATATCAACAGTCCTGCAACAAAGAACATTAATGGAATGAGATAAATTCACATGAAAATTACAAACAAGTAAAAACCAAGTTTATAAATTAATTACCTCATCGCAAACGCTCCCATGAAACTACCGCACCGCGTCCCTCCAAGTCCTGCAATAGTGCAGTCAACCCATGACTATATCCATAAGACTCCTCTGTTCGTGTTGGAGGACGACCCATTGCCAGCTCCTAAAACAAATATAAAAAGATTAGAGAAATATATATGAGAAATTTAACACAAATAAATTCAATAAATGAAATGGTACTGACAAACTCATGACGCATCGTGTCATATCTGACGCTGCCCAAATGTGACGGTCCAATCGTGTCTAGACGTGTGGCTGCGGCATTTCGCTGCTGGCGATATCGATCAGGAGTCTGCTGCTGCTCATCACGAATCATGTCCCACTCCTCAGCATCTAACCACACCGGCTTTGGTAAGCCTTCTCTGAATGCATCACGAGCCTCGGATCGTCGATGCGACATGACCTCACATGCGGTATGCAGAATCCACTCTGAACTGACAATTGACTGTCCATCGGCTGGTCGGAACTCCTGGTAAATCATCTGTGTGATATAATTCTTCCGATCTTTATCCTGTTCACTCCATTTCAGCATGATGGAGTGTCCAAACTGGATAGAGCAAAGATGTCGTATGCGTGCACGCATTGCTTTGCCAGCCCCATCCATCACCGGAGCTCCATCTCGGATACTATACACCTTGGAGTCATCATGGTCATGAGCACCCCAAGGTGTACATGGTGTACTGCGTGGTGTACTGCATGGTGTACTGCGTGGCGTACCTACATCTGAGGTACTCATCCTAGGAGTAGAAGCGGACGACACAACGTCCGTCGCACTGCCTCCACAACAACCGCCTCCTCCGCCTCTAGACCTACCTATAGATCCACTCCTAGAACCTCCTGCTCCAGAGCGTGACCTCCATCTACGAGATGGGCCAGACCCTGTATCGCACTGAGGTGTCGAACGCACATGTCTACTAGTAGATCCAGTAGGAGATGGCTGCAAAGATGGTCGTGGTGGAGTCACAAAGCTAGGAGACATACCTCCTACGGGAGTAGCACCACCCTCAGGAGTGACACCGGCAGGAGTGACACCGGCAGGAGTGACACCGGCGGGAGTGAGGCCAACGGGAGTGAGGCCGGCAGAAGTAAGGCCACCAGGAATGAGGCCGGGAGGAGTGCTACCACGAGCGATCCAATACTGTGATGCAGCAGCCATATACGCAGGAGGAACCTGAGAGATGAACTCCAAAAACTGCTCCTCTATCATGGACTCTGGAGTGACTGGAGAATTGTCTCCCATCGTGCTCTGTAATAAAAGAACTCAAATAATTAGCATGCGATAAGAAAAATAATATAGGGAATAAACAAAAAAAAACCAAAAATTAGTACGTACAAGTCTTTTATTCAAAAGTCCTCTATTCTAGCATCCTCTTGAAGATCCGATGCACCGAGAATATCTATCTCTAAATTGATGGCTTCTAAATCGCTTGCTATGCTGGTTTCCTCCTGATCATCGTCTATTGCTTCGTCTTCTCGAACAATGACCTCTTCTTCAATGACCTCTTCTTCTCGAACAATGATCTCTTCCTCCTCAACTATCGAATGAATCTCTGAGTCCACTAGAGATGGACTTTCTTCTACATCTGCATTCTCAAAAAGTTGTCTACTACGGAGCGACTTGTAAAACAAATAGCCACTCTGGGTCTTTTGAATCTGGTATAGAAACAACTTGCTCACAGTGTTCGGGAAGTACAAATGTATCCCTTTCATCTGTCCATAATCTTGTGGAGTCGACTTGAAGCAAACCGCTCTTATCTCATCTCACTGTTGCGTTTCTTCTAGAGGTGACTACTTTGAACCATTTCACATCAAAAACAAAGTAATCAAACTTTCTGAAAGATAGTTTCAAGATGTCTTGAATCACACCACAATAATCTAACTTGCCTTCTAGAGCATTATCATCTCTTGCACTCGCTCTACTTTTTTGCAAAAAATTCACCATCACTCCATCATCAAAAGTAGACCGGTTTTGATCGATTCGTGCGATTCAAAAGTGCCGTCCATGAGACCATAGTGCACCGTATTTGATATACTCCCAATCACATCCTTTTGCGAGTTCTTCTTCTTCTTCAGAGATATCTTCACCCGCTGCCTTTGCTTGTGAAACCGCTGCATCTAGCCATCTGATCGTTGGAAAAGGTGGGAGAGGTCGAAGATTTTCTGGAAGAGGCAAAAATCGAGTGGAACGATTTCTTTGAAACTGAGCTCTTTCCTTTGTGTTAGTTTCCTTGGCAAGTTCATACCTTTCTAACCACTTTTGCATAGGCTCAGAGTTAACTATGCAAAACTTCATTGCCTTCTCTCTGAAAGCTGCATCCATTTTTCTTTGCAATCCTTTACCTTGTGGTTCATCACCTACGAGACGAACATCTTCATCATCGCTCCATAAGCGAGGCATTTTGGGATCCGATATACGTAGAAACTCAGTAATGAATACAAGAGATTCTTGTACAAGCCATCCCTCTGCCATGCTACCCTCTGGACGTGCTCTCTATCGAACAAACCCTTTTAATGTCTTCATAAAGCGCTCTAAGAAGAACATCCATCGACTATGGACAGTTCCTGCTATTGCAACTTCATCTACTACATGAACCAGTAAATGAAGTTGAATAGTGAGAATACTTGTGGAAAAGTATTTCTCTACCATACAAACAGCCTCGATAGCATTGAGTTTCGCACTCTCTATGCTATCTCTATTTATCTCTTTAGAAGATATCCACCATACTAAAGAACTAATTTTATAAATGGTTTTTCGTACATCCTCTGAAAGACAATCTTTTAGGGCTATAGGGAGCACAAACTATAAAAACTTGTGCCAATCATGAGACTTGAGTCCTGCAAGATCATCGTTTCGTGTGAAAGCAGTCTTTAGACATCTCATGCATCGAGTAGGTGTACGAAACTCTGAAATTGTTTCCTTCACTTGTTGCTCTTCCATCCTGCGAAGCACCCAAGGAGCTCTTGGTAACGATACTGTTCCGTTGGGCTTAGTAATTGCCCACAACTCTCGCATACGACCTCGCTCTTCTAAGTCGTCCCTTTGTGCTTTGCTTTCTTTCTTTCCGATCAAAGTTTTCCAAGGCATCTCTCCCACATTCTTGAAAATATGCATCGGGTCTACCAAATGATTGATCACCAATTCACTCCAATAAGGGAGTTCATGAAAAATGGACAACCGTTTCATGCTAGCAACTGGATTTTCTGAATCCCACAGTTCTTTCCAATCGCTAGCTTTCATTTGGTGTTGCGCTTGTCGACCAATTTGTCCTTCACGTAAAACATGCCCATCAGGCAAATATCTATGATGTCCTTCATAGACAGTTTTACGTAGTGCTTTGGAATAGCGTGCTTCGAGTCGTGGTCCGCATAAAGGACAAGCATGGTAACCCGAAATCGATAAACCTGAACATTCACCATAACCAGGCCAATCATGCATTGTCCACATAAGTATGCCTTGCACTCGCACGTCTCGTCTTCTTATAGGTTGAGACATGTCATGCACAGTGATCCCATCCCATAAAATGTGCAGTTCTTCCACAAGTGGTGCAAGATATACATCCATGTTTTTTACCTTATGCTTACCTGGTACAATAAGAGCTAATAATAAATGACCTTTCTTTGTGGCCAACCATGGTGGGATATTATAATTGACCAAACATACAGGCCATGTGCTCCATGAAGAATTGCGTAATCCAAATGGATTCACTCCATCCATAGCTAGGCCTAGACGTATGGACCGAGGCTCACTAGCAAACTCTGGCCACTTACTATCTATGTGCTTCCAAGCATCAGAGTCAGCTGGCACTCGCATTACATTATCTGTAGACCTGCTCTTTGTATGCCATGACATTAACTCAGCTATAGATTTGCATCTAAACATGTTCTTAATTCGTGGAATGATAGGAAAGTGGCAAAGAACCTTTGCAGGGATTGCTTCACCTATAACGTCTTCTCTAAATCTATTTGCTCCACACTTTGGACATACGTGGAGATGCTCATACTCATTCCGAAAGAGAATGCAATCATTCGGACAAGCATGAATTTTCGTATAATCCATTCCAATGGACTGTAAAAGTTTTTTCGCATCTCCACGTGTTGGAGACATGTCATTGCCCTCTGGCAAAATTTGATCTTTAAGAAGCCTGCAATAAGCAATTAAAATGATATTAGTAAATGAAGTTATTATGATACAACAATGAAAGCCAATTTGTTCTCCACTTACCTGAACAATTGAGTGACACTACTATCTGACCATCCATAAATGGATTGCAGATTGAGCATCGCGAGTGAAGCACGTAGTACAGATATCTTTGCTCCATTGTAAAGTGGTAAACGAGCTAATCTTCGCATGTTTTCATATTCTTCATCAACTTCTGATCGTGGAATTTCTGTTGTGTCCATGAAACTCTCGTTGACACCTTCTTCACCATCATGATCTTCGTCCATCTCTTAAAATGCTTCAAGCATCTCTTCCATATGTTCATTCTGTGTAATATTATTAGTGTTGCTTCTACGTCTAAGTCCTTTTTTGCACTCTTTTGTCCACGAGATGTTACCGGTGCAATGTCGTTTGGGTCCATCTGCTCACCTGGGGGACCATGCGAATGATAGCGTAGGTTTTCCAGTCGACTCTTATCAAAGGATCCATACTCTCTAACATGTGCAATACAAATCCGTCGTTTTTGATAAATTTGATACTTGCACTGTGTGCAAGGACATGCCATTCTCTCTTCAGGATCCAAAGAAGCCATCTACTACAATATGGACATTTTAGAACATTTTAGAACATTTGTTTTTTTATTAAACCTAAAAATCTAACTCTTAAAGACCTAAATACTTAAATACCTAAAAAAACTTAAAATCCTAGTTCTAAAACCCTAATCTATATAGCTATCCTATTTTATCAATATATTCGGATTTTTTCTTGATTGATCCTATTTTATATATATATTTATTTATTTATTCAGATTTTTTTCCTCTTAATTAAGTTATATGTATGCCTAAATCCTAAAACCCTAATTTTAAAGATCTAGACCTAAATTATGTATATTGCTAAACACATGTGTATATACATGTATATATGTATTATATGTGTATGTGTATGTGTGTATATATGTTATGTACGTGTTAAAACCCTAAAACCCTAATCCAAATGACCTATAACTAAAACATGTATATATATGTATGCATGTGTATATATATGTGTATATGTATATCATATAGATAGGTATATAAGTATGTGTGCTTGTGTATTTATATAATTATTTATATATTCAAATTTTTTCTTTACTTAATTATATTTAATTAAATAATTTAAAACACTAGCTCTTTTTATATTTATTTATGTATATAATTATCTTATTTTATATATATATATTTATTTATATATTCAGATCTTTTTTCTTACGTAATCCTATTTTTATATATTTAATTTTATATATTTAATTATAAATATTTAATTAAATTATTTAAAACACTAGTTCTTTTTATATTTATTTATGTATATAATTATCTTATTATATATATATATTTATTCATATATTCAGATTTTTTTTCCTTACGTAATCCTATTTTTATATATTTAATTTTATATATTTAATTATAAATATTTAATTAAATTATTTAAAACACTAGTTCTTTTTATATTTATTTATGTATATAATTATCTTATTATATATATATATTTATTCATATATTCAGATTTTTTTTCCTTACGTAATCCTATTTTTATATATTTAATTTTATATATTTGATTATATATATTTAATTAAGTTATTTAAAACACTAGTTCTTTTTATATTTATTTATGTATATAATTATCTTATTTTATATATATATTTATTCATATATTCAGATTTTTTTTCCTTACGTAATCCTATTTTTATCTATTTAGTTTTATATATATGATTATATATATTTAATTAAATTATTTAAAACACTAGTTCTTTTTATATTTATTTATGTATATAATTATCTTATTTTATATATATATTTATTTATATATTCAGATTTTTTTTCCTTACGTAATCCCATTTTTATATATTTAATTTTATATATTTAATTATATATATTTAATTAAAACCCTAATCTTAAAATTCTAGATCTGAAATACTAAACCCTAAAACCCTAATCTTAAATATGTAGACCTAAAATATGTATATTTCTGTATACATGTGTATATACATGTATATATGTATTACATGTGCATGTGTATGTGTGCATATATCTTATGCAGGTGTTATAAACCTAAAACCCTAATCTTAAAGATTTAAATCTAAAATATGTATAATTTTGTATGCATGTGTATCTACATGTATGTATGTATTATATGTATATGTGTGTTTGTGTATATATGTAATCTACGTATTAAAATCCTAAAACCCTAATCAGACTTAAATCTCAAATACTAAACCCTAAAACCCTAATCTTAAATATGTAGACCTAAAATATGTATATTTCTGTATAAATGTGTATATACATGTATATATGTATTACATGTGCATGTGTATGTGTGCATATATCTTACGTAGGTGTTATAACCCTAAAACCCTAATCTTAAAGATGTAAATCTAAAATATGTATATTTTTGTATGCATGTGTATCTACATGTATGTATGTATTATATGTATATGTGTGCTTGTGTATATATGTTATCTACGTATTAAAATCCTAGAACCCTAATCAGAAAGACTTAGACTTAAATCTGAAATACTAAACCCTAAAACCCTAATCTTAAATATCTAGACCTAAAATATGTATATTTCTGTATACATGTGTATATACATGTATATATGTATTACATGTGTATGTGTATGTGTGCATATATGTTATGTAGGTGTTATAACCCTAAGACCCTAATCTTAAAGATTTAAATCTAAAATATGTATATTTTTGTATGCATGTGTATCTACATGTATGTATGTATTATATGTATATGTGTGTTTGTGTATATATGTTATCTACGTATTAAAATCCTAAAACCCTAATAAAAAAGACTTAGATTTAAATCTGAAATACTAAACCCTAAAACCCTAATCTTAAATATCTAGACCTAAAATATGTATATTTCTGTATACATATGTATATACATGTATATATGTATTATATGTGTATGTGTGAATATATGTTATGTAGGTGTTATAACCCTAAAACCCTAATCTTAAAGATTTAAATCTAAAATATGTATATTTTTGTATGCATGTGTATCTACATGTATGTATGTATTATATGTATATGTGTGTTTGTGTATATATGTTATCTATGTATTAAAATCCTAAAACCCTAATCAGAAAGACTTAGACTTAAATCTGAAATACTAAACCCTAAAACCCTAATCTTAAATATCTAGACCTAAAACCCTAATCTTAAATATTTAACCTGAAACCCTAATCCTATTTAAAACCCTAAAACCCTAATCTTAAATATTTAACCCTAAAACCCTAATCCTATTTTTATATATTTGATGTAAAACAAAAACTTCAAAATAAAAATAGGATTATATGTGTGTATGTATGCATGTGTGTATATATGTGTGTGTATGTATGAATGTGTACATGTGTGTGTGTATGTATACATGTGTATACATGTGTGTGTATGTGTATGTGTGTGTATGTGTATGTGTGTGTATGTAGGCATGCATGTGTGTGCATGTGTGTGCATGTGTGTGTACGTGTGTGTATGCATGCATGTATGTGTATGTGTGTGTATGTGTATGCATGTGTATACATGTGTGTGTATGTATACATGCATGTGTGTATATGTGTGTATGTATGCATGTGTGTATATATGTGTGTATGCATGCATGCCGTTATATGTGTGTGTATGTATGCATGCATGTGTGTATATGTGTGTATATATGCGTATGTGTGTATGTGTGTATATGTGTATGTGTGTATGTGTATGTATGCATATGTGTATATATGTGTGTGTATGTATGTGTGTATGCATGTGTGTGTATGTATGCATGTGTGTAAATTTATGTGTGTGTGTATGCATGCATATGTGTATATGTGTGTGTGTATGTAAGCATGCATGTGTGTATAGGTGTGTGTATGTAAGAATGCATGTGTGTACATGTATGTGTGTATGTATGCATGTGTAAATTAATGTGTATCTTCCTTTCTCTTCTCTCTCTCTTTCTCTCTCTCTCTCTCTCTCTCTCTCTCTCTCTCTCTCTCTCTCTCTCTCTCTCTCTCTCTCTCTCTCTCTCTCTCTCTCTCTCTCTCTCTCTCTCTCTCTCTCTCTCTCTCTCTCTCTCTCTCTCTCTCTCTCCTTCTCTCTCTATCAATAGCGAATAAAAGAATCACTTACAAGTATGTCTCTCTTTGAATCGTTGTCGTCAAAGCGTAATGTAGGTCGTCTCTCGTCCAATTCCAAACAATCGATGCCAACGAACTTCTGCAAAATCAACGAAAAGAGAAATTAGAAACCCTAAAGCATAGAGAAACATAAATGCTAACAGTACGCGTAGCACTTACCAAGATGTGAAAGCTAAGCCGAGAGAGAGTGTGTGTGTGTAGAGAGAGAGATCCGTGTGTGTGTGTGTGCACAAGACAATGCAGGTTCGCGCGCGCAAGTTCGACAGTAGATCGACAGTACTCAAACACGCGCAGAAATGTGAAGTTTTGCTCTCGGGTTCGCGGTATGTTTAAAAATTCACCGCCGGTATAGGCGCCGGTATGGACGTTGGTATACGCATCGGTAGATACCAGTAAATTACCGATGCTTATACTGACGCTCATACCGATGCTTATACCGACGGCTGCAGGCCACACCGACGATTCGTTTAAAACGGTCATATCGACGGTCACTTGACGGTCGGTATCTCTTAGTCAGATTTTTCGAGGGCTATACCGACGCCGACTATGACCGTCGGTATATGCAGCGTTGGTATGTCCCTCATATGTTGTAGTGATATTTATCTCATTATCAGAAGTTTCTTGCAAACACACATTTTCTTCTATTTTACGTTTAAAATCATTTGAAGGACTTTCATCCTTCTCATCATCTTCTTTTATATTCCAATCTTTGTGAGGATGGGGTTCTTGAATCGACACATTTGAATCCCACTTTGGATGGAAGTGTTCATCATACTCATCATCACTACACACTTGTTCACATACATTCAATTTTTCATCATGCAAAAGATTATGCTCGGTAGAAAATTCATCAAGATTTTTATTCTTCTCTAGATCAACCTCATCTCTCTCACCCCCTCCTACTCCCTGAGGAGTACTGTGAGAATATCCTTTACTCGTGAAGAGTTAGTGACCAGTGCCCCATCTTCCTCTTTGTGGAAAGCCTTGACACCTGCTTCACTAACTTCTTCAAAACACAAGTCACTAAGACTTTCAACATCACTCAAGTTTAACTCATCATATGAGTCACTTGAATTTTCTTCTCAAACATCCTTTTGCTCATCAACCAACTCAACCTCTTGCTCTTTCTCATCATCTCTATTAATTTGATGCGTGCATACTAGAACCACATCATCAAACTCACTTTCTAATTTTTCATCATCTTTACTAGTCTCTTCATTTCTAGAAATGGAAATGATTTCTTCATGCAAGTCCTCACTCAACTCCTCTCTTATCTTCTCATCCTCGACTCATGTATACTCTAAATCCACTCTAGATTGATGAAATTCATTAAGGGATACAAGGTTGACTCCATGTTCATTTTCTCTCTTCACAGTCTCATTCATATAAACTAAAGGTCTTGTAGTAGGCATTGGGAAACTTTGAGTATCCTCAGCTCTATCTTGTACTACATATGACCTCCATCTCTTACGTCTCAAGAGCATTGCTATGGCCTTATGCACTCTACTCAATTATTTAGTCAATCCTAAAGGCTCACTCAAGTCTTCTAACATGTCACCTAGCTCTAAGGCCAAATCAGAGTCAGCACTCTTAATGAAGAGCTCTACTTTCTCATATTCCAAAGCATCTTGGTCATTATCACTCAATTGTTCAAATCGCTCTTCAAACTCTCGAAGTAGCTGGGTCACCTCAAGGCCTTTTTTTGGAGTAGCCACCAACTCTCTAAATTCATTTCGTGTGGGCATGGCCAAGTCCTCTAGGTAATACTCTTCTCTAAGCAGATTCTTAAATTCACTCCATGTGTGGGATCGCTCTTGAAGAGCATAAATGCTATGTTTGACACTAGGCATTACCATCCTTGCAAATTCACTAAGCTTCATAGAAGCACTCACACCATAGAGGTCCATTTTAGTATCATAGATTTGCAAGAACTTGGTTACATCTCGGCCATTAAAGAATCCACACTCTTTCGAGATTGCCTCTAGGGCTCTCATCACTCCATCACTATTTGTGGCAATCCTTTGGGATTCAGTCAACACTTGAAGTAAAGTGCTCAAGGTTCTCGAATCTAAGCCTAAGGCCTCCATCAAGATCAAATCTCGATAAAAACTTAAAGTCTCAATCTAGGTCAATAGTCAAACTCTCACTCTAACAGTCAACTAAAGGTCATCTCAAGGTCAACTTCAAAGTCAGCTCAAAAATAAAGATCAATTCCCCTATGCATTTCACGTTGGGTTCACTCATGTGGTCGAGTTCTTGCGCACTTCAGGGTGCACACGGGGTGCCAATAAAAATGTACTTCCAATTGGGTTATAGTGTCAATTTGGACATAGTTAACTGGTTCCAATTTCACCTCAATTTAGCCTCGGACTTTTAATACCCTTCTAGGATGGAAGAAGGTTTCCTTCCTAAGCCATCGCATCTTTCTCAAAGATTTGTTTCTTTGTGCCTAAAATTTGAATTGCACATGATTGCCATAGCAAATATCCAGATGACGTGTGGATATCATGCTCATAGGCTCTCCATACAATGTCATGTGGATGCGGGCTCACATGCAGTATGTTTTGTTGTGTGTACGTAAAGATGCTAAAAATTGCAACTGAGATTTGAAGTGTAAAATGATGAATCACTCTTCCATTCCAATAGAAGAAACGTTGTGCGCATACTCAGAAGTATCCTATGAAAGCTAAAGTCTTCACATGTGTGTGGCTTTAATCTTTGGCAGTAGCCTTAATGATACCTGCTTACTTGAACCTGTACCTTGCACATTACATGATATCAGCAAGTTTACGATTGTGTGCACCTATAGATTTCTCGGCAGTCTACATGACTCAAGTACTGACATGCAACACTGATCATACCATGATATTGATTGTACTGTATACTGGACGAAGTATAGAAACGATTTTATATTTTGAATGCTGAAGATACACGCATATATGGTATGCTTTTAAATCAAATTGTAGGTACACCTCATTGCATGTGATTATGAATGTACAATGCAAATAGAATAGTATGCATTGTTAACACGTTATTGCAAAAGGCATGTCTCTTAATGACTGACGTGAACACTTCAGCATACGCAACAGATACAATCCATTTATGTTGATGTAATTCTATATCGCATAGATCAATCATTATCAATTCTGAACACAGAGAACACTCACAGTGTGTATGTAACTCAATTCATGATCGAATGTTAGATTACTAGTGCTGACTACAATAAACATACAACTGCATGCATAGACTTGTGATCTACTATATATATATGTATTGACGCTGATCACAATACATTCACAATCATGTATATACGCGCACGCTTATGGTTGAGTGTGCAGATGCACACTTATGATCGAACAACTAATTATCAGCGCTAAAAGTTAAGAATTTCATTTGAGTGTATATGCGCATGTTCCTCATCAAGTAAATGAGCAAGCTCTTCATTGCATCGGAAGAGCTTTTATAAGTGATGATCAGAGAGAGTATACAGAGATAATGTCAATCATGCTCAAGTCATATAGAAAGAGAGAGTGCAAGCATCACTGGGGTCGACAAACAACAGATATGCAAGAGATACGTACTATCGCACCTTTTGAAAATAAGAAATGTAAACAGTTTGTTACATCGCGTAATAACACTGAACGATTCGTGAAGCATAACAATTAAAGAACCTCTTACTCTGCTATGACAACAGTTAAAGCTCTTAATGGTAAAGAAAGAAGTCAATAACTTTATACACACATGGCGATTGGAAGATTTTGGAATTCATGTTATTTCCATAGAAGAAACCTACTCGCATCATCACTTACTTAACAATAATAGTTAAAAAACTTGATTCCACCAATAGTACATGATTTAGATCAATCTTATGACATTGATTAATTATCTGTACCTTGTTCAGATTATCAACAAATCCTCAAACGATTCTAGAGTTGCTGCTCCCAGTATCCTTTGGCTCAAACGAACTTCTTTGATGCAGTTTAACCTAAAGGTATGTGTATTGCCTGTGGCTCTCCCTTTCACATGCTACTCAACAGGTTCTTTCTTCCCCTCCGAACAATAGCCATCTGCATCTATCCATGGATCCTTTGCATAGCCTATTAAAACTCATGCTCTCATGCATTGTAGATCAGCAATGAACCTCCTTCAACACCAAAAGTTGTGCTTCCTTTCATCCTTCCATATCTGAGGTAGCCGTCTTCTATCAGATGTGCCCAGAAAGGTTTATATCTCACAAATGGTAAAACTCTCCCTTTTTATGCCTTTTGATCACTGCCTCTCCTCCTTGTGTCTATGCGATCTCGCTCCCTCACCAAAGCATAGCATCTATTCCTGACCACTATACAATCTTGTTCTCATATATGCCCATGCTTTGCTTTATCTCTGTGGCTTTGTCGAGAAAAAGAACTCCTTCTTGTCCTAGAGAGCTTCCTTGTCACAGAGCTTCTCCTTTCCATAAGATGCGCCATCACCGGCTCATAGCTCGGGCAGCAAGTTTCTGCTTGTTGTTCTAGTCGAAACTGCTAGAACCAATGGATCCGATGGCCTTTAGCTTACTATCTGCGCATCAATTAAATCTGTAGAGTCATAAGAAATCCTCTCTACCAACCTTGAAAGAGCTTCAGTAGCAGCGAGCTTCCAACAAACAAGAACACCCTTCAAATTTGCCCCGTAAACTTGCTCTTGTCATCAATTTTGTTCTCTACAATCTTTCTCAGGAAGCGACATAGTAAAGGAATAGTAACATTCATCAGGCCTCCCTATTCAGCAGTTTCCCTCTGTATGAAGTGCTCCCTTCCTAAATGAACTCCCCTTCGATAGAATTGTAGCCGCTTCCTCCTTTTCCTCGGTGAAAAAAACTCGCCCCAAAACCCTCGATATTTTCCAGAAATAGAAGACAAGCTTCTGCGGTGCCGAATCTTCCTTACAAGGAGGTGCAAAAAAAAATCAAATGTGCTACACAAACAGATACTAATGCATTCGAATACAAAGTTTTTTTATATATATTTACACATAAAACATTTGTGCTAGCAGATGACCTTGGTAGATTGAAACTAATGGGCATTGAGAGAACTCACAACACTGATTGTAATGATTTCTGGATTACAATCAGGACTTCCATAATGAAAGAAGAAAGTTACTTCCGTAACAAAACTAGAACTGGCCGGACTGCATAGTTGAGGTGATATTGTTGGACCCCTGTAAGGAGCTCCCTTAACAATGTAGTCATCAACTGGTTGACACTCGTCAAGCCACGCAAGATCTAATTCCCTTATATCTGAGCTCTGCTCCTTGAGAGGCCCTTTAAAATTGGAAAATGGGAAATCTTGGTAGTAACTGCAATGTCTACCATCTTCATTCACTAATAAAGACAAAACAAACCACATCTTCAAGTCCATGACTTTAGATGGACATTGTGAAGATGTAATCTTCACGACAACGCATTTGGAAATAATAAAATATTGTACATTTAATGACTTCCTTCTTATATCAATATAATTAGTTTGTTGTTTAGTGCAAGTTCTTGAAAGATTTTTAATGGTAAGACCTATATATATGATGCATATTGTCGCAAGGAATCTTTTCTGGTTTGTTTCATTTTGCAACGAACATGTGTTATGAATTATAGAATGTGTTGAACAAGGAATTGTTGGAGTGTTAATTTATTAATGTATTAATGTGTTTTGGTGTTTTGATATAGCGGCTGAAGGCCTTGAGGGCATGAAAGGCATGAAAGGATGGACATCAATAATTGGATTTATATTTTATATAGTTTGTAAATAAACCCACATAGAGGGTTGTATTTTTACATAGTTAGTAAAATTAGTGGTTAGGATAGTTATCGATGTAGACTACGATTTTTGTTATTAAAAGAAAAGCCTCTCTACAAAAGAGACCAGCTTTTACTTTCACCCATGCTTTTTGAAGCCGCTCTCATGTAACCACTATTTTTTACAATAATAAAAGATCATATAAATACATGCACTTTGTGGACTATCAAAAGAGAGTGCATGGGGGGAGATTGCACCCAATACTACATTCTATCTTGTCTCCTTGCGTATCTTTCATGAATGCTTTTCAAAGCCGCTCTCATGTAACCACTATTTTTTACATAATCAAAAATCCTATAAATACATGCACTCTATGGATTGTCAAAATAGATTGCATGGGGGAATATTGCAACCAATACTACGTTCTATCTTGTCTCCTTGCGTATCTATTTTTTTGAGTGTTTTTAGCATTCATAACCTCTGAGTGTGCATGAATCAGGATACTGATAACAATGGTATCAGAGCCCTGCGTGCATCACTACGGAAGGGACTGTTTCTTTTCGTTTTGGTGTTTGATCTCCATTTTTTTGTTCTCTATTCGCGATTATGAGTCCCTCTCTGACTCAATTTTCATTTTTTATTCTGATTCTGATTCTGTTTATATTTTTGTTTTGCTTTCGGTTTTGTTTCCAGTTCCAGAACCAGAACCTACATTTACACCTATGTTTACTCCTTTGTGTACTCCTTTGGCTTAATCCTAGGCATCCACTAAGGCATAAGACTTAGGCATTACTAAGGTATTACTTTGGCATCTTTGGCAACCATTGGCTACATGTGAACCAATTTTAATTTATGAGTGGCAATAACGAGTTCTATATTCATCAAGCAGGGAGGATTTGAAGCCACAACCTCACTCCCATAAGGGAAGTGTTTTACCACTACACTATCGCTTTGTGTTGTCACTCTAGTTCTCCTTTCTTATATTTAACACAACTTTCATCTCGTTCTTACTATTTCAATTCCCAAGAACAACCCTTCCGTTTACATTTTAATTCAAGAAATCTCAAAATTGTTTTTACATATCTAGCAACATGGTCTTGTTCCCTATATACTCATGGAGCATATGAACACCATGGAGGATTTCATTGAGTCACCTCTACTTGAGGTAACACTCGAGCAATAGCTCAAGCTCCTACTGCATGAACTTTGAGGCACTCCAAACAAGATCGGATAATGGGACAAAGTACTCCAGAAGATGCAATCTAATGAAGATAACCTTTCAAGGGTGGTAAAAACTATTGTCTCTACCCAATCTAATGCCATGCATTTTAACATTGGTGTTAAAATTTACCAATTTCTATGGTTTGATGGTCATAAGGATGGCCCTTTAGTTCTTTCATGGTTATCACTGTTTGATGATTTTTATACTAATGAAACATATGATGAAAGTGAAAAACTAAAATTTGCTACTAACTCTTTAGTAGGAAAAGCTAAGGCTGGTGGAATGTCCTGCATCATAGCACATATCATCCAACAACATGGAAAGCTTTGCAAGACAAAGTGAAGGATACTTTTCTCCCTCCTCAATCTCATTTACATGTTTGACGTGCATCGACAACCTTTACATGGAAGGAGGGTAACACTATTACTACCTACACGGAGCCGTTCTGGCAAAATTTATTATTTATTCAAATGCTCGAAGATGTACTGGAGGATATCTTGCAATGGAAATACGAAGATGGATTGGAGATGGGAATCCAAGCCAAGCTTCACACCCTATGGCCTACAACCCTCGATGAGGCTATCTCTTTTTCCTATGATGCAAAGAAGGAATTCGAGTCTATAACCAAGTGGATCCATCTACAACAACCGCATCAAGGACCACTTTTTGTTAGACCAACTTTTCCTATGAAACATAATTTTAATACCTCATATTACTCTAGTTTTCATCATCCTCTGCAATCCAACTACTCAACTGCACCTGTTGCTTCTTCTCTTCAACCTACCAAACCACATACCTTGCAAACTTTATTAATAGATGCCCAACAGAAGCGACGACATATCACCTGCTGGAATTGTGGTAAACCTGGACATACAAAAACAAAGTGCCGATTGCAACCTCTTCACATGAAACTAGCTACAACTCAATTGCATAACATGGAGGCCCATAGTGATCAAATTCCTCTTGTTTGGATAGAGGAAGCATTGGAGAAGGACTTAAGTACTTTGGGTAACGATATCTCTACTCATTCTTTACTTTTCATGTAGGGTACTATCAATAGCAAACCGGTTAATTTTTTACATGACGATAGTAGTTCACATGATTTCATTTCACATTTATTAGTACAAAAACTTAAATTAAAAACCTTTCCTTCCTTGTATAGAGTGAAAGCTTCATTTCAAGATATTTATTATAATATAACATGAAAAGTGCAAGATGTTAGGATTAGCATAGGCCCATATGTAGATGCACAAACATTTTTAATTGCACCTTTGCAATCATACAATGTTATACTCATTATGCCTTTTTGTCATCACTATAACCCACACATTGTCTACCATACACATACCTTTAACTTTGAATTTAAAGTTCAAATCATTACTTTGATTGTGCGGCATGATTGCTAGCGATTTCCATTCATTAGCCATACTCAAGTAAAACGTGCATTTAGGAAATGATACAATTCATGCATTATTTTTTTCAATGTCATAAATGATTATACTCATACACTTCTTGATGCACATAAACCTTTCCTGATTACTTATAAGGATTTTTTTATGTTTGAGTATCCCTCTGAACTACCACCATCTCAAGGATCCTTTGACCATAGCATAGACTTAATTCTAGTAGTTTCCTTCTCATAGAGCACCTTATAGGCATGGCCCGCTCCACCAAAAGGAAATAGAAAACCACGTGAAAGACTTACTCTACAAAGGCCTTATCAAGCCTAGTTCTTCCCCATTTGAAGCACCAGTTTTCTAAGTAGAGATGAAAAATAAAACTTATCAAATGTGCATTGA
The DNA here is from genome assembly GCA_020310875.1 of Ceratopteris richardii. NCBI lineage: Eukaryota > Viridiplantae > Streptophyta > Polypodiopsida > Polypodiales > Pteridaceae > Ceratopteris > Ceratopteris richardii. The sequence goes on along the minus strand of CM035426.1, from coordinate 108,020,437 downwards.
TTATAAAGACCTTAGCAAGATCACAATAAAGAATAGATACCCTATTCCTCAAATAGTGATCTCTTCGATATATTGCAAGGACCTGGTGTCTTTATAATCTTAAATCGCGTCACAAAATCTATGTACATTCTTTGGTTGTCTATTTTTTTTCTCTACTTTCTATTGTAAACATGCTGAAGTTTGTTATATTTCTATCTTTCCTCTACGTTAATATCATTGATTAACTTAATCGTATCCTTTCTCGCGATGATAGAAGCCTTTGGAGCATCCACTATGTTCTTGCTCTGATATTCCAAAAAGATAATCTCATAAGCTATAATTCTCACCTCAAGTCCTAAAGACACTCTACCGAAAATCTATGTTTCTTGTTCAAAGAATCTAGTAGTGAAAACATCTTCAAATGTCTAAAGATAGATGCTTTGCATAAATATAATCCGAATAAAATAAGACATCAGATATTGTTTATCTAATTCCGCACTCAAATGAAAAAATAAGGTATATGTGCCATAATGGAAACCCAAAAATCTCATGGTACTTGTGTTCACCTCTCAAAAGCTTTCCAAACATGCTTTTATTGTTTTCAAAATTCTGATCTGTATAATTATTATATAATCTTGTACATCCTACATGTCTTTGATAAATGTATCAATCACATTTAACATATATGACTTTGTCTGCCAGCCTCTTCTTGGTGGACGTGCTAACATTCCAAAATTTAGCCAAGTCTTTAGAATCTACCAGCTTCCCCTTCTCTCCCAAAACACAAGCTAGTCTCTGCATCTGGCACATGGAAAATATGCTAGATTAAGTAGTAGGCTAATGGGAGCCCCTGCCCATAAATGTCAACATTCTTTTTGTTCCGCACAAAATTCCCTTCTCCATCTAGAGTTGAGCTTGTGAAAGGACTCTTTTGTCAAAACAAAATAACTATCTAAATACTCCAAAAATTGATCCTCTTCTTTTTCTAGTATATTTTGATATTTTTTACTATAATCCTCTAAATAAGATAAGGGCACATCGAGTAAAACAAAATTAGATGGTGTTCTTATACGCTTTTTGATTTTGTATAGCAAAAACTTGATTAGTTTTGACTCATATCTATCATACAACTCTTTTATGTATTTGATAGGATTATTTCTATCTACAACTAGTGTAAAAGATGTTGATGTTGTATCTTGATCTTTATCATCAACTTGAACATTCATTTCAGCTTCTTTTGCTACTCCAATCTCTATTTCTCTAATGGGTCTGACTCTTTGTTCTTCAAATACTTCTTCTTCCTGATCTTGCTCCTTAATCTATTCCATCATATTTTTATCTTGCTTTCCCATACATCCCGTGTCCACCCAACTGCTTTTCTTCACCCGTGAGTATGCAATTTAATTATAATTCTTCATGTGCCTTAGCATTGTCCATCACATTAACCCCCTCCAATCTTCACATCGCTAAAGTTATGTCCCTATTTACAATGCCTTACTTGGAGTGTGAACCCAAGATTTCCAGATGATTCCTTGTGTGAAATGGATAGTTCAAATTACCAATCATGAAAATTATGGCACAATAGGGTAGCATTGTCAAGAAGGATTCCTACAAAAGTGGTTCCACTCAGTTTTGTAATGCATTTGGAAATAATAGAATACCATACCATTTAGTGACTTCCTTCTTATATCAATATAATCAATTTGTTGTTTAGTGCAAGTTCTTGGAAAAGATTTGATGGTAAGACCTATACATATGATGCATATTGTCACAAGGAGTCTTTTTTGGTTTGTTTCATTTTGCAACGAACATGTGTTATGAATTATAGAATGTATTGAACAAGGAATTGTTGGAGTATTAATTTATTAGTATTAATTTATTATAAATGTATTAATGTGTTTGGTGTTTTGATATAGGGGCTGAAGGTCTTGAGGGCATGAACAACATAAAAAGACGGACATCAATAATCAGATTTATATTTTATATAGTTTGTAAGTAAACCCATGTAGAGGGTTCTATTTTTACATAGTTAGTAAAATTACTGGTTAGGATAGTTATCGATGAAGACTATGAGTTTTTTTATTAAAAGCAAAGGCTCTCTACAAAAGAGGCTAGCTTTTACTTTCACGCATGCCTTTCAAAGCCGCTCTCATGTAACCAGTGTTTTTGACATAATCAAAAATCCTATAAATACATGCACTCTATGGACTATCAAAACAGAGTGCATGGGGGGAGATTGCACCCAATACAATGTTCTATCTTGTCTACTTGCGTATCTTTCATGTATGCTTTTCGAAGCCGCTCTCATGTAACCACTATTTTCGACATAATCAAAAATCCTATAAATACACGCACTCTATGGATTGTCAAAATAGATTGCATAGGGGATATTGCACCCAATACTATGTTTTGTCATCCCTTCTTGCATATCTATTTTTATGAGCGTTTTCAGCATTCATAACCTCTGTGTGCACATGAATTAGGATACTAAAAACAGTGGTATCAGAGCCCTGCGTGCATCACTACAGAGGGATCTGTTTCTTTTCATTTTGGTTTTTGATCTCTAGTTTTTTGTTCTCTGTTCACGATTCTGATTCCTTCTCTGACCCCATTTTCGTTTCTGATTCTGATTCCGTTTTTGTTTTTGTTTTTGTTTCGGTTCTGATTTCGGTTCCAGATCTAGAACCAGAACCTACATTTATACCTATGTTTACTCCTTTTGCTTACTCCTAGGCATCCACTGAGGCATAAGTCTTAGGCATTACTAAGGCATTACTTTGGCATCTTTGGCACCCATGGCTCCCTTGGCAACCATTGACTACGCGCGAACCAATTTAAATTTATGAGTGGCAAAAAGGAGTTCTATATTCACCAAGGAGCGAGGGTTTGAGGCCACAACCTCACTCACAAGGGAAGTGTTTTACCACCACACTATCGCTTTGTGTTGTCAATCTAGTTCTCCTTTCTTATATTTAACACAACTTCCATCTCTTTCTTACTATTTCAATTCCCAAGAACAACCCTTCCTTTTACATTTTAATTCAAGCAATCTCAAAATTGTTTTTACATATCTAGCAAGAGGATTTTGTTCTCTATATACTTATGGAGCCTACGAACACCATGGAGGATTTCAGTGAGTCACCTCTACTTGAGGTAACACTCGAGCAACAGCTCACACTCCTACAACATGAACTTTGAGGCACTCCAAACCAGATCCGATAATGGGATGAAGTACTTCAGAAGATGCAATCGAATGAAGATAACATTTGGAGGGTGGTAAAAGCTATTGTCTCTACCCAATCTAATGGCATGCATTTGAACATTGGTGTTAAAATTTACCAATTTCTATGGTTTGATGGTCGTAAGGATGGCCCTTTAGTTCTTTCATGGTTATCACAATTTGATGCTTTTTATACTAATCAAACATATTATGAAAGTGAAAAACTCAAATTTGCTACTAACTATTTAGTAGGAAAGGCTCAGGGGTGGTGGAATGTCCTGCATCATAGCACAGATCATCCAACAACAGGGAAAGCTTTCCAAGATAAAGTGAAGGATACTTTTCTCCCTCCTCAATATCATTTACATGTTTGACGTGCATCAAAAACCTTTACATGGAAGGAGGGTAACACTATTACTACCTACACGGAGCCGTTCTAGCAAAATTTATTATTGGTTCGAATGCTCAAAGATGTACTAGAGGATATCTTGTACTGGAAATATGAAGATGGATTGGAGATGGGAATCCAAGCCAAGCTTCACACCCTATGGCCTACAACCCTTGATGAGGCTATCTCTTTTGCCTATGATGCAGAGAAGGAATTCGAGTCTATAACCAAGTCAATCCATCTACAACAACCGCATCAATGACCACTTTTTGTTAGACCAACTTTTCCTATGAAACATAATTTTAATACCTCATGTTACTCTAGTTTTCTTCATCCTCTGCAATCCAACTACTCAACTGCACATGTTGCATCTTCTCTCCAATCTACGAAACCACCTACCTAGCAAACTTTATTAGTAGATGCCCAATAGAAGCGACCACATATCACTTGCTAGAATTGTGGTAAACCTGGACATACACAAACAAAGTGCCGATTGCGACCTCTTCACATGAAACCAGATACAGCCCAATTGCATAGCATGGAGGCCCATAGTGATTAAATTCCTCTTGTTTGGATAGGGAAAGCACTGGAGAAGGACTTAAGTACTTTGGGTAATGATATCTCTATTCATTCTTTACTTTGCATGCAGGGTACTATCAATCACAAATTGGTTAATATTTCACATGACAATGGTAGTTCACATGATTTCATTTCACATTTATTAGTACAAAAACTTAAATTAAAAACATTTCCTTGTATAAATTGAAAGCTTCATTTCAAGATATTCGTTATAATATAACATGAAAAGTGCAAGATGTTACGATTAGCATAGGCCCATATGTAGATGCACAAACAGTTTTAATTGCACCTTTGCAATCTTACAATGTTATACTCAGTATGCCTTTATGTCATCATTATAACCCACACATTGTCTACCATACACATACCTTTAACTTTGAATTTAAAGGTCAAATCATTACTTTGACTGTGCAGCATGATTTCTAGCCATTTCCTTTGATTAGTCATACTCAAGTAAAACGTGCATTTAGGAAAGGATACAATTCATGCATTATTTTTTTCAATGTCATAAATGATTATACTCATACACTTCTTGATGCACATAAACCTTTCCTGATTACTTATAAGGATTTTTTTATGTTTGAGTAACCCTCTGAACTACCAACATCTTGAGGATTTTTTGACCATATCATAGGCTTAATTCCTAGTATCTCTCCTTCTCATAGAGCGGCTTATAGGCATGGTTCGCTACACCAAAAGAAAATAGAAAACCAAGTGAAAGACTTACTCCACAAAGGAGTTATCAAGCCTAGTTCTTCCTCATCTGGAGCACCACTTCTCTTGGTAGAGAAGAAGAATAAAACTTATTTAGAACTCAAACTGGTCATTATGACTTATGGTAATGCCCTTTGGACTTACTTATACTTCTACTACATTTGCATGAATGATGTACAACATTTTTCTTGATTAACAAGCTTTTGTTCTTGTAGTCTTCGACGATATACTTGTCTACAGTAAGAATGATAGTGAGCATGAGAAGCATCTTAAAACAGTTTTACATTTGCTATGAGAGAACACACTTTACGCTAATCCCAAAAAGAGTTACTTCTTTGAATGTAAGCTAGAATATCTAGGAAATATTATTTCAAGTGAAGGTGAGCATGTAGATCCAAAAAAGTGTAGAGTCATAGTAGAATGGTCTATACCACAATCAGTCAATGATGTTCGTTCTTTTCTTGGGTTGGCTAGTTTCTATAGGAAGTTTATTTTATATTTTTCTTATTTAGCATTGCCTCTTACCTTGTTATTGAAAAAGAAAATAAAATGTGCATGGGGAATAACCCAACAACAATCCTTTGAAAAACTCAAACATGCACCAATTTTATAGTTACTTGGTTTTTTACAACCATTTCATTCTTTACTGATGCTAGTGGTTCAAGAATAGGTGCTCTTTTAATGAAAAATGATCACCCCATTGCATTTGAGAGTAGGAAGCTTAAGCCTTAGAAAGGATTTATAATACATATGACAAAGAATTGTTAGCAGTTGTGCATGCTTTGCAAATTTGGAAACAGTATCTTATGGGATATGAGGTCTTAATCAAAACCGATCAATAGGCTATTAAGCATTTATTAAATCAGCCCTTAATCTCTGATTGACATCTTAAATGGGCTTCATAATTCAAAATTTCCAACCCATGATCCAATATCAATTTGGAAAAGCTAATGTCCTAGCTGATGCTCTTAGCCGTTTTCCTTCACATTCTATTGCTTTGCATAACCAAAATTCATTCCTTTCAAGAAATGATTTCCACTTATGCATCTGATTTGTATTTCTCACGTGCATGGCATGAATTCAACAATGGTGCACCTTTAATTGATGAACATTATGCGTTTCATCATGGGTTAGTTTATTTTCAACATAGATTATGCATAACCCAAGATTTTAAAGATTTTGCCATCAAAGAAAGCATGAACCATCTTACATGGGTCATAGAGGCATATAGAGCATGTATGTAGTAGACTTATATGTTTGGTATACTTTAATAGTGGGGAAATCAATATATTACCTTGTAGCATAGGTTCTTTGGTTTTCTTGAACCTACCCCTACAAGGATGACTATCAAATCTACTAACAACTCCTCTTATCCTGTAATGGGAGTTGGTGTAAAGAGAGATGGTGGATGCAATCTGAAGATGAGTTGGTGCTCCTACAACGAGCTTCACACTAGCCAAATGAGACTTCAGAGTTGGTTAATAGACCCTTTGAGCTTCCTAAATCCACAACAAATTCACCCAAGTGTTTTTGAAAAAATATCTCAAAAGTTTGAGTCAAGAGAGACTAGATGCAAAATGACTAGCTCCCCAAACTTGCTGTTTTTGTACATACACATGCTGGAAAAAATGAACAGTGCTCTCAATCTGGTATGATTAGAACAATTCCTTTTGCACATAGCATATAGACTTAGATTAGCTTTCTAATCCAAGTTACAACACTTTAATTGATTGATTGAGCACTCAGAACAAGATTTAGCAAAATCAGGAACACTCCAACCATTTTCGAGGCTCTGCAAAGATTTGACTAGTGAGCAGAAAAACATAGATTTCTTAGAAACAGTAAATGCAATGACCATGAGACTTTGTGAGCATAACATATACTTAGGGAGAAATCCAATGCACTTTAAACCTCTAAAAAAGGTTATGTATATCCAGAGATATGAGCTTCTCAACTTACTGTTCTGAGTGAGTATAGCAAAGAATAAAACAAAGAAGAAGTAAATGATGAATGTATAGATTCACATATAACTACAACCACATTGGCAATGAATACTTGCACAATGGGAGTAGAATGATAGGGCTATGGAGTAAGCTCTTCAATCTCTACAAATGAACATGAAGTGGGCATGAATCAATCTCTCTAATGACGACCTCCTTCTTGTTCTTTTTATAGCTATTTTTAGAGGTAGTTTTGAATTTTAATTCAAATAACTTCACCTAAAAGTGATGCTAAGAATTAGTTGATGGATTCATTATTTTAGGTATTTAGAGCCAAAAATTTCCTTTTTACATCATGGATGACTTAAGCCATTATTTCTTTCACAATTACAAGAGATAAAATATACTCTTTTACAAGAGGTGTTCATATGTCTACACATATGAATACAAATGAACATAAATCAAATCATATCAAGCATGTAGGCTTGGATAAAATGCACCAAAAGCTCCACCTCAAGCCTAACATGCTTAGCCTCCAAATATTTCTTCAATTTTCCTTGATTTCCTATAAGCCAATCATCAACTTGAATCTACTCAATTTTGTACCATCAAAAGCTTTAGTCAACATGTCTACACATTGCATATCTATAGAGACATAGGATAGTTGAATATCCTTGCTCATTAACTTCTCCCTTACATAATGGTAGTGGACTTCAATATGCTTGGTTCTAGCATGGTATATCGGATTAGCTGCAAGATGTAGTGAGCTTGTGTTGTCACCAAAAATGTGAGGTGTTGAAGAATGAAGTCCAAGATCAGTATACAAAGATTTTAACCACATGATTTCTTAATTTGCATTAGCCAAACCTCTATATTCAGCTTGAGTAGAAGATAATGCCACTGTGGGATGCTTCTTGGATGACCAAGAAATGATTTTGAACTTGCAAATGATACACAGCCGGATGTGCTTCTTCTATCATCTCTAGATCCGGCCCAATACGCATCTAAGTAGGCCTTTAGCTCAATATCTGCATCTAAGTAGGCCTTTAGCTCAATACCTGAAGTAAATGGATAAAACAAACCTTCATTCATGGTCCCCTTTAGGTACTTGAGGACTCTCTTGGCCGCTTCCATATGTGGTCTTCTCAACTTATGCATAAACTGACTCAATATATTAACACTATAGCATATATCCACTCTCTTGTGAGTGTTGTGTAGTTCAAACTTCCAACCAAGCTTTGATAGCTTTTGATGTTTTCAATTGGCTAAGCACTAAGCTTATGATTTTGCTTCATAGGTGTACCTACACACTTGGCATTTTCCATCTTGAATTTGATGAGCATGTCATGCACATACTTCCTTTGTGTGATGTATATGCCTGAACCTGTGTAGATTAACTCCAATCCATATTCCAAACAAGAAGGTTCAACATCTTGTTTTACCTTGGTCATGTAGGCACAATATGTCAGGTATGTTAATCCTTGCACTGAATTCCACATCCTCCAAGATCTTCTTGGTTCTAGGTCACTTTTTCTTGTTGTATCATCTGCATATGCGTTTCTGGCTCTTGGAGCCTTCAAAAAAGGCAATCCAAGTTCTTGATCAAGACTCTTTTCTAAAGTTCCGCTTGATTCTCCATCAATGTTTTCAAAATTTGTAGATGTTTTGTTGCCAATAGAAAATTTTCTTTACCTTTCTTGGTTGTACTCGATGAATTTGTTGGACTAAAATTTCCATGCAATCTTCCACTACACCTATTTGAGTTGGAACTATTGCTTAGTAACATATCAAGTGCACTCATAACTGGACATATTGCACTTGCATTTTCAACATTTCCTTTTTCATTTGAGTCAAGATTAAGTCCTTCTTTGGCATTTGCATAGAAGCTTGAACTTTCATCAAACATCACATCTCTGCTCACCTTCACTTGTTGTGTGAGTGGGAGGTAACATTTATATCCCATTTGCTCAAGGTAATACCCAATGGATTTACATTTTTTTTCTTCTGGATTAATTTTTGTTCTCAACTCATCTAGAATATGTGCATTTGCAATACAATCAATACTTTCATATGCAATAAGTTTGGCATTTTATTTGTAAACTTCTCTTCATTTCTAACTTGATGTACAACAGTAGTCCAATTCTATTCATAATGTATACATAAGTTTGTGTAACCTCTACCCAGTAACAATAAGGCATATTTTTTTCAATAATCAAGGCTCTTGCTATTTTTGTAATATGTCTATTTTTGTGTTTTGCAATGCCATTTTGTTGTGGTGTCTACATGCATGAAAAATGCCTTCGAATTCCGTGAATTTAGAAAACTATTGAATTCATTCGACATATATTCACCTCCTCGATCAGATCTTAATGTCTGAATATACTTTCTATTTGCTTTTAACCTTGAAATTCTGAGAGTGACTAAACTCCTCACTCTCTTGCTTCATGAAGTAGACGCATACTTTTCATGTATGGCACACTCACCATAGGCTTTCTCCAAGGATTATGACTAAGGTGGCAACCGAGGCATAGACCTTGGCATACTTTGGCATCCAAGTCATCTAAGTCATTATTGGCACTGTTGGCTGCACACGAGGGAGGACCTCAACGATCAAGCAAGGCAAAGTTTCTCGATACTTTTCGGGAGGTCACCCATCCTAGTTTGTCGCCCCCCTTCCCCACTTAACCGACAACCTCTTGCAACTAATCTACAATTTTGTGGTGCTTGAGAAAAGGGAAAAACTAAGGTTCACATGACCTTGAACATGTTTTGTCTCTCAAAGCTTCATTCTTTGCTTTCAAAGCCTATTTTGAGGCATTTTGGGGGTGATTTTGGAGTATTTTCACACATAGTCCTCATTACACAAGTTCAAGAACATCACCAAGAGTGCTCTTTTGTACTTCTCCGACAATGAATATTCATCTTTGGGGCTTTGTTTTCGGCCACACTAGTAAATGTACAGGTTTCTTAAAACATTTTCTGTTGCGGTGGGAGCAGCCATCGCAAATTTATGCAAGTTTTTGAGCCTAAAGAATAGAGTTGAAAAAACACTTGTGGGTGTTGTTGGCTAGTATTTGGGTAAGGAATTCAGCCTTTCAATGCCATTTTATTGCATATATTGAGCACATATGCACTATGTACACTTCTATGAATCTTGCTTATGTACATCCATGTAGCCATTGATATAGTGGTTATGTATTTCCATAAAGCCTTTGACATTGATAAAGAGGGTCATGGTGAGGTTTTCTTAATTGGGAGACACCCAGATGTTGGGGTCTCTTCAATGATGTAGGTGGAAGACTTACCCAGCCTCGCCATAGGAGATGTATTGTAGTTGTTCATTAGTGCTTCATAAGCCTAGTTGGCTTCTTTAGGTTAAGTGGTTATATGTAGTGGAGTTAGTGATTCACCATGCAAGTTCACATATCAGTACTTGTAGTTTAGTGAGTGTTTCTAACATTGGTCATTGCTCATTTTGCTGAGGAGACTCTAGCAAAAGTTTTCTAGATTTCAGTTTTTTCAATTGTACAATGGTTGATTTTACTCCTTGACACAGCTATTCATGTGAGCACATACATTCTTACATAATCCTTTTGGTTGGTCATTCCTATTCATTAATGCATTTTTTGGGGGAGACTCTAGTGAAGTTTTCCCAGAATCTAACACTCGGTCATCCTTTTTGACCCTTAATGGTCTTCGGACTTTTCTAGCTCCATTATCATTCCAGTCAGTTCTCTATCATCATGGCATCAAATATCTCAAGCATGTATGTTGGACCAAGGTCTAGTTCTAGTGTTCGTAGGAGGAGCTACAACTTGCAGTGCAAAGATCATTTTGAGATCTGAAAATTTGATGGCACAAACTTTGCTCCATGGAAGAATAAAGATGTGTTGATTTAGAGGAGGCAATGGAAGCTAGTAAATGGAATCTCAAAGAAGCCCACTGACATGGGTGAAAATGGTTGGAATGAGTTAGATGAAATGGCTAGGTCTACCATTCAATTACACCTTGCAAATAATGTCTATTTTACAGTATTGGACTATGAAAGTGCAAAGGAGCTTTGGAAGAAGTTATGCAACACATATGAAAAAGAAATAATATCAAATAAATTGTATCTAATAAGAAACTTATATGACATTTGCATGAAGACACAAATAGTGTTGTTGCTCATCTAAGTGATTTTTATGCTATATTCTCTCAATTATAGGCTCAAACAATGGAGATGGATAATAAAATGAAGGAAGACTTGTTTCTATGCACTTGCCATCATCATGGGAGATGTTTTGCAAGCTATTAGCAATAGTGCACCTGGTGATAAACTAGTCTATGATGATATATGTGGAGTACTCTTGAGTGATGAGATTCATAGGAAATCTATGGTTGGCACTCAGAGTGGAGATGCACATAATGTTCCTGATTCTTGCCAAGGAAAGAATCGGCAATGTGGTAGGAGAAAGAACAAGGAAAAGAATGGTCAACGGAATAAGAGTAGAAGTAAATTAAGGAAGAGGTATATTGAATGCCATTATTGTCATAAGAAAGGACACATGAAGAAAGATTGCTAAGAATTAAAGAATGCTAATGGTAAAGGATAGAATGTTGATGGGCATGTTAAACAACTGCTTGCACCATCTACTTCAACTGTGAAGATTGAAGAAATCAATGCTATTTTTAATGATGCTAATGTGTTGAAACTTGATAATATTGTGCCTTCTAAGGCTCTTATGGTTGATTATCTTTCCCACACATGGCTTCTAGATTCTAGTGCTTCTTTATATGTGATACCACATAGAGAATGGTTCTCTACTTATGCAGCAAAGTCTCTTGGTACTGTTAGACTTGGTGACTCTTACTAATGTGACACTATTAGGATTGGAGATTTGATTGTGTAGTTCATTGATGGTTCAAAATTTACTATGCATAATGTATTCATGTACCTTAGTTATCATGCAATTTGATGTCAATTGGTCAACTTGACAACCTTGGTTACAAGGTGGTCTTCTATGCATAATCCTTTTGCATATCAAAGGGAAATATGTTTCTTGCAAAAGGAAGAAAAGTTGGCTCACTTTATCCTTTACTTTTATCACAGAAAGAACACTTATTAGCTATTACTAAGCAGCCTATGGCTTGTATTTAGCATGGCGATTTGGGCCATATATCTCGTAGTGGAACAAAAAACCTTTCTCACTATGGCTACTAACATGTATTACCATTCTTTGATTTTTCATTTTGTGAGCATTGTCAAAATGGAAGGAAAATTAGGAATGTGCATAAAATGCACATTGACTCTTCAAGTTAGCCTTTATATCTTGTTCATATAGATGTGTGTGGTCCTTTCCCACAAGGTCATTAGGTGGTTTTCTTTACTTTTTCACTTTCCTAGATGATGCTACTAGAAAAGTATATCCTAACAAATCAAAGAATGAGGTGTTCCCTATTTTCAAAAAAAGGCTTGCTTTAGTTGAGATTGAAAAAGGAGCCAAGCTTAACGCTTTACGTTTAGATAATGGGGGTGAGTATACCTCACATGAATTCAACATTTTCTATCAATCTTGAGGAATTCCTAGAGACTTTACATCTCCTTATACCCCAATAAAAAATGGTGTATCTAGAAGGATGAATAGAAACATTCAGGATAGATTAATTTCTCTCCTACATCATGCAAACCTTTCACAAGGATTTTGGGCGGAAGCGGTATTGACTACAATTCATGTGATTTACCTTTCACCTAGTACTACCAAAAGTTTTGAGAGTGGCACAAGAGTTACGGACATGGAAGCCACCATATTATGATCATCTTTGAGTTTTAAGGTGTGAAGCATATGTTCATATACCCAAGAATCGTAGAAAAAAGGTGGATCATAAGTCAAAAGAATGCATTTTTTTTATATGGGAGAGAATGTCAATTTGATATCGCCTATGGGATCCTGAAATGTGGCTAGTGATCAAAAGCAGTTATGTCATTTTCAATGATTCTAAGATGCACAAACAACCCATTAAAAAGCTTGAACTTAGAAGAGTGGTGTTTGAGGATACTAATCCTCCAATTAGCATGCATAAAATTGGTGCACATAGGGATGTTCAAGGGAATGTCCGATCAGATCAACCTGCAAATATTCTTGTTCAACAATCATTGAGATGCTCTACACGTGTCTCACATCCACTTGATAGTTGTGTTCTAGGTTTGGAAGCATGCCATGAAGAGTGTGTCGGATTCTATTCATAAGAATGGTACTTGGGATTTAGTACCTTTGCCAAAGGTCAAGAAAGCTTTACCATGTAAATGGGTATATAAGCTGAAATGCACATCAGATAGTGCTTCTCCAAAGTATAAAGTATGACTTATTGCAAATGGTTTTAAACAACAACATGGTGTTGATTTCGAGGAAATCTTATCTCCAATAGTCAAGATGACTACCCTATGAATGTTGCTTGGATTCATTGCAATGGGGGACTTCAAGCTAGTCCAAATGGATATGAAAATGGCTTTCTTAATGGAGATCTTATAGACAAGATCTATATGGAATAACTAGAGGGTTATGTAGTTCCTAGCAAAGAAAGTCTAGTTTGTAAGGTGAAGAAGAGCTTATATGGACTTAAACATACCCCTAGAAAATGGTACAAAAAATTTGATGCTTTCATGAAGTCTCAAGGCTATTCTTGAAGCAATGAGGATCATTGTCTCTACACAAAGATATGCTTTGATGATAGCTTGATGTGCTTGATACTTTATGTCCATGATATGCTGATTGCTGAGAAGTCTTCTTATGGCTTGTCAATTCTCAAAAAGAAGTTGAGTCAAAAAAATGATATGAAGGATTTGAGGGATGCCAAACATATTCTTGGCATGCATATTACTCATGATAGAAGTAAAAGATGCATATACTTGTCTCAAAGTCATTACATATCCAAAGTACTTTACAGGTTCAATATGCAGGGTGGAAAGGCATTGAGCACACCTTTACCTCACATATGTGAAATTGAGCAAAAACCATTTGTACTCTTCTACATATAGACCATCAGCATTGAACCTGAGTTGTAATCCTTGGTCAACTATTTTTCCAAAGAAAACAAGGTTCTTTGTTATAATCAAAACATGTAGTACATTAACAAGATGTTCTACTTTCCCCATTCTCCATGGATAGTGCTATTTTTCTTGTATGCTTGATAGGATGAGATGTATTATCACATGTTTCAACAAATCCAAGAATAGGTAATTTCTGCAAACTACTAAACCATTATGCATGGCTGTTCATGTAATTTGAAGCACAAAAATCAATATAATAGATACTACTATTCGATTTTAAAACATCACTAGAGATTTTATTTATCATGTGATATTGGATCATGAAAAACTGCTTTGAATTATCTGCACTTATGGATGCATAGTTGTTTTGTTGCTTTCTATTGTTTTGATTCTTTAACATGCAATTATGTTCAAAGTGAGGAAGTTTACCACAATTCCAACATCCCTTATGATCATTACTTAAATCATTTCTTTGGAAATTTATGTGGCCTCTTTTGCTCCCCCTACCTCAAATGTTTCCTTTGCCTCTTGCATTAGTCTGTTGCTGATCTTGGTCCTTGTTATTGTCTCCTCTTCAACTTTCGAAGCCTCTACCTTGGCCTCTTCCTCTGCTAGAGTAGAATACTTGCTTATAACTAGCTTTTTCTTGGGATTTTGAGTCTTTGCCAAGGTTTTTCTCTTCAATTATCAGCATGGACACAAGGTTAACAAAATTTGGAATATCCTTCCTTGTCTAAATAGAAGTTATGAACTGCTTATACGCGGCTCCTAAACCACAAAGGCACACTTCAACCTTATCAACATCATCTATATTAATGACAATAGATGCAAGCAACTCACATATGATTTTGGGTTTTAAGGTGTAGTCACTTATCGACATGCTCTTTTTCTCCAATGTGTGCAGTGCATTCTTGAGTTGGATTTCTCGTGCCTTTTTATTGGTCTTATACAATGTAACCAAATTATTCCGAGACTCATTTGGAGTCTTGTCATCTTGTATCTACCCAATCATGCTATCTTGTATGCTAATGGATAGCCAATACATTACCTTCAATGTGCCTTGATTCCACTCTTCATATGATCTTAATTGTTTTGCAATCCAATTCCCTCTCTGATAACTACGGTGGGTCTTCATGTCTCCTTCGATGTATATCTAGTAGCCTTTTTCCCATTAGGAAATTCCTCCTTCTCAATCTTGAATCATGAAAGTTGTTCTTGTATCGCTCATAACTTGACTCAATCCATCAACATTTTCCATTTCTAGATCAATTCACAATACTATAAAAACACTAGAAGCCAGCGACTCTACTTGAACACTTTCACACTATGAGTTGACATCTTAATCATAGAAAAACACCGTTTTGGTGTATCAACAGTACACAAAATCACTTGAAATTCTAGATCTAGAGTGTACCTGGCATATGAAAAACACAACACAAGTTAGAATTTTGCAAACTGATCTGTTTTTTTTTTGTGGATCCTACCTTGCGGGCTAGAAATGGAGATTAAGATGGCTCCCAAAATAAAATCTAAGAAAAACAAGTGACCCCAAAAGGATAATTACCAGAAATATTTTGATGCTTTCTACCTTCATACCAAATTCTTTAGCAATCTGAGATTCTTTTTGAAGCATGCATTCTCCACACCTTCTCACGTTGTCTTCACTATTAGCCTTCTCCACGAGCTCTCTATAGCCACAACAGCTTTGATACCATGTCATGAAAAACAAGATAAGGAAAAGAGCTCTCACACAGTCTCACAAAGATTGAGGCAAGGAAGAATCATCTTCTTCTTCCTCTTCTATTACATAAAGAGAATATACAAGAATGACCTAATACAACAATACAACTAGTACAATATATAAAGAACAATACATAAAACCCTAATGTCCATGAATGAGTGAGTTGGCAAGAAAAAAATGTGTCATCACTCTCAATAGATAAATATCATAAACCTTGCTAAAAGTATCCTTGACATATATCGGTGTAACCACTATACATGTCAGAGAAATGAAAAGTTGTAAGTGTCATCCTTGATCATCACATGTTGAGCTTGTTATCTCAACATGGCAATGTAGAAACCTATCTTCATTTATTGTGATAATCTTAGCAGCATACAATTAGCACAAAATCCTATTTTCATGCTAAAACAAAGCATATCAAGGTACATTATCTTTTCATCAAGGAAAAGGTATTAGCAAGTGATATTGATCTTGTTTATGTGAGGATAGATGAGTAGATTAATGATATTTTCATTAAAGCACTTGGAGCAAAGAAGGTAAAGAAGTTTCAAAAGATGCTTGGATTACTAGACATGATGTTGAGCTTGAGGGAAAGTGTTGAGATATCAAGCTCAACATGTAACAGCGAGTCGTAACAAACGAGAACTATGTCGTAAAAAGAGAACACTCTCGTCAAAAATCAAGCAAATGGCAGCTTATGTTTGAGATTCCTTTATACCAGTATACATATATTACAAAAATGAGGTGAAAACATGTGATTTTTGACATTTTTTGTCATTTTCTCATAAAAAAAGAGCTCAAAATGTAGTCAAAATTTCACTATATAAGGCATTGACATGTCCCAAAATGTATATGATAAGACATTGACATGTCCAAAATCTATATGATAGGACATTGACATGTCTAAAATCTATATAAAGAATGTAGAACTGAATAGTTCTTATACAAAAATAATATTTTAGACATATTTTTAATGGGTGGATATCTGATTGTTAGTCAAAATTGCTACAAAACATGGTTTCATTAACCAAACTACTTCGAGGCATTTACAAAAGCACTAAAAATGTCTGAGAGCTTCAATGCATCTCACAACTTTGTCGATCTATGTCTACACCCTCATCATCTGATGCACTTGATTCAGTCTCATACTGTTGAGAGCTCTCTTCTTCTTCTTCTATATCCACAAGAGCTCTGTCTTCATCCACGTACATACCAAATTCTACAGGATCATGCACAACTCTTCTTGTTTGCCTATGATTTCCTGTACCACATACATCTGGAAGCTTTTGTTTTATCATGTTGATGGTTGCTTTCCTCAAGTGACCTGTTTTTGTCAAGGAAAAATCATAAACAAGAATATCTACATCATCCATTTTAAGAGTGGATGTGCTTCGAATATTCTTTTTCTTTTTTGAACCTGTTCGTTTAGTATCACACACCATTTCTAAGTTATATTTACCTGTGAATGTATAATGGTTATGTCGATATATGTCAGGGACAATTTTAGTGAGCTTTAGAAGATTTATCTATTGAGAGTGATGGCACATTTGTTTGTTGCAAGCTCACTCATTCATGGATATTATGGTGTTTTTTCTTTTATTGTTCTTATATATTGTACTAGTTCTATTGTTGCATTAGGTCATTCTTGTACATTCTCTTTATGTAATAGAAGAAGTGGAAGAAGATCATTACTACTTACCTCAATCTATGTGTGCTTCTCTCTTTGTGTGTGAGAGTGTGTGAGAGTGTGTGAGAGATCTCTTTCTTATCTCCTTTCTTTTGACACTTTAGAGAATCTCTCTCTCTCTCTCTCTCTCTCTCTCTCTCTCTCTCTCTCTCTCTCTCTCTCTCTCTCTCTCTCTCTCTCTCTCTCTCTCTCTCTCTCTCTCTCTCTCTCTCTCTCTCTCTCTCTCTCTCTCTCTCTCTCTCTCTCTCTCTCTCTCTCTCTCTCTCTCTCTCTCTCTCTCTCTCTCTCTCTCTCTCTCATCCTTTTGTCTTTAAAACTCTTCATTCATTTCTCAAACAGCCCATCTTTTCAAATCAATATTAAATTTATCGGTGCATGCTCACATTCTTTTATAGAGTAAAGTGATTTATTAACAGCATAACATATTCATATTGAATCCTTCCACCCCTTGATAGTGGTAGCTTCGTAATTTTTTTTGTAATTCCATAAAAAAGTAAAAAATAAAATAAAACTACCATGTAGAATTTGCAATTGTGAGTGTGCATGTACATTTTCACAATTTTTGAGAGATCAATCGATCGCCTTTCCAAATGGCGTTTGTTGCTCTCCAATTATCATTCTAGAAAGAGAGAGTGAGAGGGAGAGAGAGAGAGAGAGAGAGAGTTCGGCACAAGCCAATGATAAAGAATGATAGAGAGAGAGAGTGCAGAGGGAGAGAGAACTCACCAGCCCATATGAGATAGAGATGATCCATTGTGCAAAGGTGGAGACTTGTATCTCTACCAAAAGAGTGCAGCAAATATCAAAATCAACAATTCTATGATATTGAATTAGATAGATTCCACAAGCATGCACAAAATAAGTATAGCCAAGGGCAAGAGATTTACAAGCCTTGCTCCAACTAACTACCAGGTTCTTTGAATCATTTAAGGTGCATAGTACATAACCAAATGGATCAGTTTATAATTGAAGAAATTTTAAGTGATGAAATGGAGCATTTTGAAGGTAAGAGAGGTTCATCAGTGACTTTGCTTTGATGAAAATAGAATACGAATTTTCAATTCATGATGAAGAGTATACGGATTAAATATCTTCTTTGAGAAGATTCCTTTCACTATATAATTTTGAGTGGGCTTTGATGTGCATATCAATTGGAAAAATATATATCTTGCCTTTTGTGCATCAAATATCATGTCTATGTTTCTCTTAACAAGTTTTCTTTTTTTGGTTAAGGATAACATAGATAGAACTCAAGAAGGCACAAATCACCTTTTTTGCGGCCTAAGGGTTAATTTTCCTATGAGATTGGGAAATGAAATGGAAATCTAAAAAGAGAAAAATTAATTTAATAGAGGAGGCCCAAGAGCAAAAGCGACTCCATAAGAAACCTATGAACAAAAAGAAAAAAAAAAGGTTCCAACACAACTTGAGACCAAAAAGGCACTCTTAACCTTTGTTTCTCAAGTTGGAGCCTTAGATCCTTTATCGTATTAGATCTTTTTTCCTTTGTTTCTCAAGTTGGAGCTTAGATCTTTTATCCTATTATTGTATATAAGTTCAGTAAGGTGATTCCCTATAAGGATAGAGCCGAAGTGAACATAGAATATCATTAGAGATGATTTCAAAACCTTTCAAGCAAAATTCAAGCATGGTGTACTCACTTTAGATTCCATTGATAACATCCACTTGCTAGATTGTTTAAATGACAAAGGCCAAAGCAGTATTGGTATAAGTGATTTGCACTTCTTAGTGACTCCCATAGGAAATCTTGGAGCCCTATGCATGAAAATAAATGCAAGTTGTTGTCAGTTCAAATGAGATTATAATTTTTTTTTCATTTTTTGTATAAATATTTTCCTAGTATAGAGGCCGATCTTATATATGAATCGGATGAGGAAAAGCCTATGATTTTGTAGATTCTCAATTGAGTACAAGAGAGGTTGGAGCTCAATAGTACTTCCCTTCAATTAGAGAGAAGAATGAAACCACAACTAACGTCATGAGGGATAATATGGAGAAAGATGTGTTCAAAGTCCCAAACAATGCAAAGATGCCTTTGATTGATCCTTCCATGTCATTACAAGTTTTGCTAGATTTTGAGATAGAAGGAAGCAAGTATTTTTTTGCTTATAGATACTCAAAGGGTATTCAATATCCGAGAAGACTATGCACTCATAGCCATTGCACGTAATCTAGAGGAAGATGAGGAGTTCCTCTCTCATGATGAAATGGAGGATCTAGCCCTATGGGAATAGGAATAATTTTTTCAACACAGTTTCCTAGAACACCCAAATCCTTCAAGCAAGAGTATATTACCCATTTGATCTTTGAGCAAGGGTATATTTCTCATTTGATCTTCAATACCCCCTTTTATTTTGATCACCTATCCAAAGAAAATTTCTACAAATTCATTTCATCTCTTGCAATTCCTTAACACTCAACCACTTATAGGTCACGACATAGATGATAGAGGAGATGAGGAATGAGTTGACCACCATTGCATACCTAATCATATTAACTTGCATTCATTTCTAGTAATAGAGATTGTTCTCAAGCTTGGCAAGCATCCAATCCTACAGTTGGTCCATGGAAACCTAGAGAGCCAATTGGATGCCCACCAAACAAAAGATCTAATCATAGGGAAGCATTCTGATAACCTTGATTCCTCAAAAAACATGGGAGAGGCCCTAATAGTAACTTGAAAATAGTTTTTGAGGAGCTAATTCTAGACCTAGAGGCCTCACAAAAAATATCAAGGCAAAAAAAAAAGCAAGAAACATACCAAGTTCCATTATGCAAAAGATCATTCTTTCGTCAATGAAGAGTCTTAAGATCGTTTGATCATGACCTCTTGGGAGGAATAGTCAACAAATATGATCCAGTTGAACTTAGTTACTAACCAAGTAGCTGAGCCCACCTATAGTGATAGAAAAAGGTAAAAAGGCAAGCAAACACCCCTATATAATGAGTGCTTAAGGAAAATAGTTGGAAATTGCTAGTTGTTAAAGTTGATAGGAACAAAAGTGTTTTCAAACTGCTTAGAAACCATTTTGACAAAAGTAAGCCTACATCGAAGATCCTTGATAGATTGAAGAAGCATATAAAGTCCTTGATGGATTGAGGTTTCCTTCATAGATTGAAGAAGCATACAAGGTTCTTGATGGATTGAGGGATAAATTCCTTGAGGAATGGAATAAAAAAAGTTTATTGAATTTATGAATTGAACATAAGTTTCAAGCTAGTAGAAAAGAAGATGAATGAGCTTAACTTAAAAACTTGGAGCTAAGAGAAAAAATGAAGAACAAAGTTTCAAATAAAAAAGTTCACGTAGAACGAGTTTTGAAGCTTGCACCATGTTCTTCGAAAGTGTTAATCACGATCAAAGTTCACGTAGAACGAGTTTTGAAGCTTGCACCATGTTCTTCGAAAGTATTAATCACGATTCACTAGAGATAGGAGTTAAGATCCTCCCCATCTATTCTTTTAAGAGGAAATTCATCCTAAGCTTACTCTCCCTTTCTCGAATTGCTTGAAAGAAAAAGTATATAAGTAAAGGGGCATAGTACACATGAAACCCCTGTATCAACAAAGCAAGAGTTTTTTTTTTTAAAGGAAGTTCGATAGAGCCTACTCTTTCAAGCTTTAATTAATAGAAATATCATCTATACAAGTGAACGGGTCTAACACCCATGGGACCCCCCATATCCCACAAAGCAGGCTCTTTATAGATTTCTAGAGAATTTTACAAAGGAGGTTGATAAGCCTCTCGTCCTCATGTGGGGTCCACTTGGTTTTGATCTTATTAATATCTAGGAAAAACACTCTATGATGTATAAAGGGTGGGGGCTTCTTACAATTGGAAATTCTTTGGCCCAAAAGGAAGAGAGATTTTTCGATTGATCATTCTTTAAGAGGGTCTCCAAAGTTGGCCACACACCTCTCTTTCCAAATTTTCCATAGAGTCTCCCCTCTTATAGCATTCCATAGTGTTGAGGAACATCCGATAGCTTCACTGAGCAAAGCTTGCTTCCAATTGATTTGTCCTTGTAATAGCATGATTCTCTCAGGGACTTGCCAGATCGATATTGATTTGGGGCACGAATAGAAGAGGTATCCCAAGTACTCCATGCCATGAAGGCATCACTTGCACCAAGGACACTAGCTTTGAAAGCTAGTCTAAGGCCCAATTCGTGTCAACCAAAGTTGAACCCACCCTCCCACTTCAAAAAGCAAAAGATGGCCTAAAGGCGATACAATTGTGATAGCTCCAAGGTGGCAAGGAAACTAGCTTTGAAAGCTAGCCTAAGGTCTAATAGATGTCAACTACTGGTCACAAGAGTTGAATGCACCCTTCCACCCCAAAAAGCTAGAGCTCAAGCCTCACACAAGAGTTTTTTTTTTTGTTAATGGAGGTTCGGCCGAAGCCTACTCCATGTTAAACATGTCCATAGGCCTCACACAAGAGTTGAACCCACCCTCCCATCTTAAATATACTTTGATGATCTTAAAGACTGTTAAATGGCTCTAACAGCCTAAGAGGTCAATAATATGCAGGAGTCAGGACACAGGTTCTACGAGGTCACGACTCACGACTCACAAACAGTGTTGATTTTTTATGGCCGTATTGCCCATTTTGACCATTTTGGACCGTAAAACAAGGTCACAAATTCTTTTAGACCTTTAAAAATTACATTAAAAATCTGAAATACAGATATTATCTATAGATAACCTTCAAAATTGAAAGGCATGGTAGACAGTCAAAATACAACACTGCTCACGAATGCAAGGTGTTCTGCAAAAGTTTGTCTTTTTCTCACCACGTGGAGAAGAAAAAAATGGAAAAACTGCAGCCTTGAGTGTGCGCCGTGCGGCATGAAATGCGTGCATGTACAGTGCTCACTGCTGACACCGACAAGCGTTTAGATAAGTGGCCAGAGTCTTCAGTCGCGACTCCACAAGCATTCAGATAAGTTTCCAGAATCTTCAGTCGCGACTCACGAGTTGGGACTGCGTTCGATCACCACTAAATCGATTGGCGATCCGCGATCCCAACGTAACTACTAAAATGATCGGCGATATCATTTAACTTGGGCAGAATTCAATGCAGAACTTGACAGATTACGTCCACGTCTCTGCTCCCAATTCTTAATTTTGAGAGAAATTGTGGACCAACAACTCGGAGGATAGCAAACATGATAAACAGATGAGTTACTACCAAACAAAGGACTTCCCGACAACGTCGCTCACGTACCAGAAGTATCGTTCCAAATTTTTACTATTAGCTTTGCGTTGTTAAAGCAACTGAAAATGTACAACGTAGGGAACTGTGTGTTAGAAGGCGAGATGAATAACGTTCTCCTAAGAAAGTGGCATCATGCATCTCTGCATGTGCCTGCATGTGTATGGGCTTTGTGTCTGTGTAAGTACGCGCGCAGTTGTCCACCTGGATGCGCGCGCAGATGTGTGTCTGCTCGCACTAGTCTGACTATGGAGATGAAAATGAGGATTGCGTTTTACCCTTCCGCGCATAAACAGCCCGAAAGGCCGAAGAATCCATGTCGGATGATGGCCATCTTCCATGAACCACCATGAGAGCGGCCAGGCGGCCAATCTCGTCAGAGGATTTCGCTGCTGCACCACAGCCACCTGTGGCGACGAAGACTCGAGCCGTCGACAAGCATCGATCTCCGTCGACAGCGTCGATATAAGGGCGACCATGGGCTGTGAAGGAGACCACGCAGGGCTTGCGAGACAGACTCAAAGTGCGCAGACCTGGCATGAGCTGTTGAAGGAGCACCTCCTCAAGCACTTTCTGTTCCACTTCATCGCCACCACTCTTAAACCATGCAGAGAGGTCCTCCACACTGTTCCCCACATCCGCAGCCTTCCAAGCTGTACCACCTACCTTCATCGCTACCCTTCCGTCAGGGTATTCAACAGGCGGGCAGCCATAGACCCAGTTTAGGTAGGGATTCTTCGGAAGATGCCATATGAATGTAGGCATGTCTCTTAGCCGAACTGCTTCACGTGCATCGACTTCAGCTAATAGCACCGTCCTTGCGTGCGTAGTCATGTCGAGATGTTTGGCGTCTCCTGGCAGCAGAAACTTAGAGTATGAGCCTGCGCATACGAGCACTTTCCTCGCCAAGACACTGCGCCCCTTATCCGTGGAAATGCAGACGCCGCTGCCCATCGGCACAATTTCCGTGACAGATTCTCGGACAATGCGGGCACCGTTCTTTTCTGCCATCGCCAACTGTGCAGCAACTAAGTTCCTTGGATTGATGAAGCCAGCTTCGCCGCGTTCCATGATCGCAGCATCACCTGTCTGGAACTGGAAACAGGGAAACCTATCCTGCAGCATGTCGTGGAACTCGAACAATTCTTGCTCGGCTCCATGCCGGCGGGCGACCTCGAAACTTCGGTAGAGGCTATTATCATGCAGAGGGGATACGCGAATGGACCCCACAGGTTCGTGGAATCGAATGCCTGAGGCTTGCTCAAGAGCGCGGTAGCGAGCCATGGAGCGCGCTGCAAGTGCCGCCCAGACAGGGTCAGGATCGGCAATGCGGGCAAGACGGCCTTGGTCATAGTGGGAAGAGAAGGGTCCCGAATAGGTTTCCCAGGAAACCGAGGGCTCCGGGGGGCCGATCGCAAGAACGGAGGAGCCGAATGCAGCGGAGAGGTAGCGAATGGCGGCCGATCCTATTAGGCCAAGACCAACAACGACGACGCTGGATCGCTGCGCATGGGAAGGCGTGGCTACTAAGAGCCGAGTGGAAGAAAGCGCAGAGGAACGCTCGTCGTGGGGATCGTCGTGATCTGTGGCGGCAGCCATGGTGGCGGTTGCAGGTGGAGGTGGTGGCGCCATGGAGGCCCGAATACGCACACGGCGTGGGAATTCACTGATTGGGAAGGGAGAAATGTTACGTAATGCGCTCTCCCTCTCAGATACTTATGTAGGAAGGCTGGTGGAACGGGTAAGAAGAGTTAAAGAGATGGACATGGAGAGAAAACTCAGAGAGTCGGCGGCGGCTTGGAACAAGATGTGCCGCGAGACTTCGGCTTGTGGTGTCCCACTTCCGCAACGAACTCGCTCGGGCGACGGGGACCTCCTCTTGTTTAGAGATCATCTTTGTTTCGTCTGTCCATGAGACTTCTGTCCTGCAGAGCTGTCATCCTCCTCAGCCTCCTACTCAAGCTATGGTGAAACACTTTTGTGATCGTACTTTCCGCCCAATGCATTATATTGCACATATTTTGGTCTGCCTTAGACCATGTGGGTTCTCTCTCTTCCACACAGGTGAAAAATGCATGCTTCACCATGGTAACATGGAGTAACGGAGTCGTGCCAAATATAGACGATCCGTATTTCAATGTCATTATATCATCCGTATTGCAATAATTGAAGCTAATTCTTTAATGTTTTCTTCATCGATTTACCCATATTTTACTGTAATGTGCAAGCATGAAGGTTGTACTCCTCTCAAGCCTGTTTTTGATGAGTGTGTTTTTGATGAGTGTGAGACAAGCATGAGACAAACGGCCATGGAGAGCTCGCAGCTGAGTCTGTGCGCCATTCTGTGTGACTCTGTGTGTACGATTGCGGGCCTCTAGTAGGTACCACAAGGACTCCAACCAACTTGCGTAACTGAAGAATGACTCACAAAAGCGGAACCAGCACAACCAGAAGCTTTTGCTTTTGGGAGTCTAGTTCTGCTTTTCTTCTCCAAGGAGGCCAACCAACCTAACAGCCATGCGCAACCTCAAACGTGCTGCATGTTGCTTCCCTAGTTGTAGGAGATTCTACAAAATCAATGACATGCGAACATTAAGTACAAATGTGCCAACAGTTCTGAGGTGAAGTTGGAAGGATCTGGAAACAAAATGGTGAGCACGATCCATCCATCAAAGGTGTCAAAATAATGTAAACTGGATGTCTTTCTGTCATGGCAGAACGAGCTGCTTTTCCAAGATTAAGTAATCAACTCTCATTTGGACGTTCAAGCATCACTCATAAGAAAGCAGATTCCTGTGTGATATCCATGTGTGATATCCCAGTCAAGAAAAAGCAGACTCCTACGCAAAAGCAGACTCCTATCTCAGTTTATGGTAAAAGGAGAACTTCGAATAGAAAAGCCCACATAAGAAAGACGCAAGGTAGAGTACATAAAATAGTATAATGGGTTTTTGTCAGCCAAAGGAAGAACACGAGGATGACAGTTTCCTCTTTGTCTCACATGTCTTTTTTTTTTTTTTTTTTTTTTTTAATGGAGGTTCAGCCGAAGCCTACTCCCCCGGACTTTAACTTTGAAATTGCAATTGTCTCACATGTCTTTAATGTTCGAGCCGGGTTAGATTATCAATCACGGAAGGATCTCTTTCAAACAGGATGAAGCCTATGCTTTTTCGTAACTACAATATTTTCTATTATAAAAAAAGATTACAGCAAGTCTTTTATAACAAAAACCTCTGCAAGGGAAGGAAAAACGTTGTGGACCCTAGCTCGTGCGACTGACCGTGGCACTCTCTGTTCTCGCCCTCGAGTCCCTATAGGGGCAAGCTCAAGTGAAGAGAAGAAACTATGCTACGAGGTAATATGTTTGGTCGCCCCACTATCAAGTACCAAATATCTGAGTCTACTGCAGACATGCACTGCTCATGAGAAGATGGGTCAAAACTGCAAATAGTAGTAAACGCCCATTCTTCATCCTACACAAGATTAGCATACTTTGTTTTTGATGTAGAGGCCTCTACAACAACCATTCTGGCCTCTTTCTTCTTTGCCTCTTTAGCAACCAGTTTTGGACATCTCTTAATGACATGATCATTTGCTTTACAGTATTTGCAAAACAATTTCTGCTTTTCTAATTTCTTCTCATCTTTGTCTTCCTTCTTCGATTGTGCAGAATTACCAGATTTCTGCTTACTAATAGAAGAGCTCCATTTTCCTTTGCCCTTCTGAATAGCTACGAAAGCTTGATCTGCAATATGCATAATGGACCTATTCTACCTGGACTTATCTTCCTGCTTGGATTGCCTTTCATCATTAAACGAAGAGTAGGAGCAAAACTCTGGTATGAATCAGGAAGACCATTCAGAACAGTCTCCACAAGTGAACTGTCAGGAAGGACTTCATCAGCATTAATCAATTTTTCCTTCAAATTCTTGATCTTTGTCAGAAAATTATCCATAGAATCACCTTCATTCATGTGCTCACTCTGTAACTGTTTTTAGAGGTAAGCAATACGAGCCTCATTCCTAACCTGGTACAATGTGGTAAGTGTATCCCAAGCATCCTTACCTATTCTACAAGAGTGAATGTGAGGAATAATGGCACGTTTAATAGACAAGGCTATCAATGCATGTGCCTGAGCATCTCTACCATCCCAATGAATTTGGACTATAGTAGGTGCAACAGAAACCACAGCATGAATAGAAATATGTAGAATATCACTATCTTCAACACCATCTGCATTAGCTTCAGTACCTATATTTACAGTATCTATATTCGCAGGTGTTATAGGACTTTTTCGACACCCTACACAATATTCCACAATCCTTTTGCAACCAATACATGATGCATCATATAAGCCCACAATGTATAATTGGTATCATCCAACTTATCCTCAATAGCCAACATATGGAATACATCACTAGTTTCAGCCATGGCCACTGCCTAAAATACCTTGATGCAAAAAAATGATTGTATCTGAAAAAGTTGAACAGAGCTACCCAAATAAGTTTTGCTAGACTTGTAGCAGACTTCGAGATACTTATACTGGTGAATTGAAACCTGTATATATTTTTGGCACAAAAAGACGAAATAACCTACATAAGCATTATGATAGTGCATTCTAAGGCCGAAATTATTGCGGATGTAAGGGTCATGTGACCTTAACCCCATATTCATATATATACATCATATATAGAGCATTGCCTCAAGAGAGATCATTGTGTGGGTTTCGAGGCTCCCACGCATGTCCACACGTCTCTCCTCTCTTCTCTCTCCCTCCATCTCCTCCTTCCTCCTCTTGTTCTGCACACCAAAGCCCTTCATTGGTATCAGAGCATGCTGAAGGCTGGTGTGCAAGAAGCTTCAATGGAAGCTTAGGTCAGAAGGGGTAGAAGTGCAGGTCGGCATCTCTTGATAGCAGTTCAGTATTTCGATCATAACACGAGCTAAGAAGCTCAGATTGATGCGTTTTAAAGTTCTGTGCGTAGCTAACACAGAGAGCTACAACTTCACGGAAGGGCGCAGAACTTGGTTTGGAGTTTTCGACTACCGAAAATTCAAAAAACGCAGACTGCTTTAGAAGGTGAATCTACATTCAATAGGACAGCAGGTCGGTTTTTGGATCATAACTTGAGTTCTACAGCTCGGAATGCGATGATTCAACTTGCTGTGCGTAGCTTATAGCTACAAGTTTGTAGAAATTTCAGATTCAGATTCTCAGTGCAAGGTCACCGAAACTGCAAAATACAGAGCAGTAGTGTTGCAGGTGATAGTGAAATTGACAGCAGATGCTTGTTTTGTGCATATCTTGAGCTACGCACATCCGATTGCGGTGTTCTTTATCTCGTTACGTAGCCAAGATTTAGATCTTGAAGTTTGCTGAGATCAAAAGTTTAGATTCAGAGGTTATCACCTCTGAAACAGCAAAACATAGAGCAGCACATTTTTTCCCAAACAACCCTAATTGCACTTGGAGGTTGAATTTGCTTTGGAACTTCTTCGAGAGAGAATTTTTGGTGTGCAAGATCTTATTTTCAGAGCTTCAAGACATTGTACATGTATGATCATTGTGTTAACTCCTCCATATGAGAGTAGAGCATGATCTTGTTACGTGTTTGACATGTAATATGACATTGTGGTATACTCTTTTTTCTGAGGTTTATGTCATCATGAGTTCGATCATGGATGTATAGTGGCATTGTGGTTTATATCTTGTTTATGCCACTTGGTTATGGATTTAGTTACCGGTTGCACACAATTCTGTGAGAGTTGATTGTGGATCTTGGTTGGTACTTGTATCATTTGTTTTCTTTGCAGGTACATGATCCAGATTGGAGCCTCAGTTACACATTTGTTTGTCACCATTATTAGCATTTGGTCATTGATTGATATCTATTTGCCAGTGTGATTCTTGGCATATGTGGATGGTGATTCCCACATGGTTATTTTGGTTCTAGAGTCCATTTTACAGAGGAGATACTGCCAAAATTTCATCGACTTTTATGCTAGAAAGGAGCTCTAGTGGATCTTGAAGCTTGTGTGATAGCTTTGGATCATTGATTATCTATATTCATTTGGACTTGGTCACAGGTTATTTATGATAGGTTGGACCATCTTGCAGGATTCATTCTTGAGTGGGAGATACATCATCATTGTATTGGCATGTATTGCTATCACTTTTTTGGCATATGTAGTTGCCATTATCTTCGGTTGGATCAGTGACAGGTTACTTATTGTTCTTTGGTTATTGGTTATCTTGTTTGATTGCTCAGTTTACAGGGGATACTCTGTCGAAATTTTCCCAAGATTCTTTTACATCTATTTGTCACTTTGGAAACTTGGTGAGCAAGCTTATGCTCATGGTTTTATGTGCATGCTAGATGCATGGTTATGTGATAGGTGGTTCACATGGTTTCTTCTCCAGCGAGACATTTTTTATGTGAGTTATGCATATGGATATGCAGGTGTGATCCTATTGAGGATAGAGTATTGTTTTTAGTCTCTTATCACATTGTTAGTCTTGGATTGCCAGCATGGTGTCTTCTCGATTTGATGGCACTGACTTTCCGAGATGGAAAGCTCAGATGTGGCATACATTGGTTCGTGCAGGGTTACACATGTATGTGCATAGAGATGCACAGAGGCCTCGTGACATGCCCGACCATGTATGGATGGATATGGATGCATTGGCCAGCTCCACTATCCGATTATAGCTTGTGGATTCTATATATGAGTCTGTGATGTATGAGGAGACGAGTAGTGCATTATGGCAGGTCATGAGGGCCATATTCGACGACGTTGCTTCAGGCAGATGCGACGATGATGTCAGAGATATGTATGTGATGCAGGTCAGGTAGTGATTTCAGGAGAGTCTATGGCAGTTGATTATGCCAGTGATGGTGATATCACTTTCTCCTATGGTTCATCTCATGATTCCTCTTGCTCATTAGATAGCACACATTAGGGGAAAAAATGAACCCTGCATGGGCCTTGTAAGGATTCCTAATTTTTAGGGATTAAAATGCTTAATCTAGTGGTTTCAAGGAGCATACAAAACCACCACTGGTATTCTCAAATAAAATAGTATTTGATTGCTTCCATATTTGAATTACCAAATCAAAACATTTTGAGCCCTTGGATATTTGAATTCAATGGCTTAGATTTATTTGAAGGTTCTCTAGAGAGAGAAGCTAAAAAAATTCATGGGAGTTTGTGGGATTTTGTCCTATTTGCGCAGGCTTTTTTGGGCGTTCTCTACACAATCCTAGGCCGTTGGATGGCGCCAAATCTGACGGACAAGCGGATTTGGGGCTGATCTTCATACGATGGGTGATTGGAGCCGTCCGATCTGTTGCTGATCTAAGGGGGGAGGAGAAAAGGCGCCCAAGATCATCATGGGCACCCATCTCAACCATTCGATCAAGGCCCTATCTAAGGGCTAGAAATGAACGCGCTCAAGCATCATGCGATTCAAGGAGAGCCCTCCGATTTCAAGCCCATCCAAGGGCACATATTCATTCGCGCCCATTTCAAGGTTTGTTTGATCATAGCCACTCGTTTTGAAGGAGATCCAAGGGCCATAAAGCAAAGGTGCCTTGACTTTTCCCCTTTAACCTCTACCTTTGGATTTTTGAGTCAATCCAAGGGCTAAGAATCATTTTCAAAAATTTGAAAACCATTCAAATGGAAAATACTAGGAGTTTTAAGTGGTTTTTTGCTCTTTGACCACACAAAAACCAGGGAAGCATATGCCTAGCCTATGTGTTTGAGGGACTAGACTGTGTCCACCACCCTCTTCTCATTGGTCCATCACTAATCACTCCTTAATCTAAAAGGCCCATTCAGGGTTCATTTTTTTCCCTAATGACATATGGCTTGGTTGCTTGATGCATTAGCCAGTTTTCATGTTACTCCACATCGTGAGTGGTTTTGTCGATTCTCAGGTGAGAGTCGTGGATGTGTGCAATTGCCTGATGGTACGACATATGACATTGAGGGTGCAGGAGATGTATGCCTTATGCTACCTAGTGGAGCATCACTTATGCTCAGACATGTACGCTATGTGCCTTCATTCCCTATGAGCTTGATTTTAGTTAGCCAGTTACAGGAGAGCAGATGTTATACATTCCTTGGTGAGCATCATTTTCAGTTGTAGTTGGGACAGCTTATGCTTGTCAGAGGTGCCAGGATTGGGCATACATATCCATTGCAAGTACTTCATGTGAGAGATAGTCTCGTCTCAGTGGGAGTTCAGCCTTATGTGCGATGTGAGACTCGTCATGTCTCATTTTTTCTACCTACAGATAGGTCTATGGATATTCTTGATGCACATGTATGGCATGATTCAGATGCTCAGATGGATGCACATGTAGAGCATGTTTTGGATGCTCATGATGCTTATATAGAGCATGATTTTCTTAATCATATGGATGCTCATATGGAGCACACTTCGGATGATCATTCAGATGCTTTAGAGCATGATGTGGATGCTCATGTAGAGCATTATGATTATACTCAGTTAGAGTGTGATCATCAGTTTGACCTTGGTGTTGATGTTGTGCAGTTAGCTCATGTGGAGCATGATGATACACTTGGTGTGGTAGAGCAGGATAGCTCTTATGATACACAGTGTATGCCAGAGAATACTAGCTCTCAGGATGCACAGCTAGATACATCCTTGGTTGTGAGCATGGCTGATTTAGATGTTGATGAGTCAGCGATCATGCAGTCATTCTTGGATTCGATCATGCCAGATGTTGACACAGATATGGCAGGACATGTTGGTCTTGATGATGGTGATTTGGATGCCTTGGATACAAGCATGGCTGATATACTTAGGTTAGCCAGGATAGCACATGTTTCGTCAGCATTCGGGAGTCTGATGTATGAGTTATTATGCTCGAGATGAATATTGCAGTTGTTATTGGAGCATTTGCACTTGGAGTTGTCAGTCGTTTGATGATTGACATAAGCATAGAGCGAGTGGGAGCTTTGCAGGAACTTCATCAGTTCTTGCATCAGTCAGATATGAGCTCGACTCTTATCGATATGAGTCTAGAGCAATTTGAGGTGCATGGATACACCTTGTTCGAGGCAGTTGGTGTAGGCTGATCAGTATGGGTTGAGATCCGGACTCTTCCTGTACATTATTGTATAGTCCTACATCATTCTTTTTATATGTTACCACTTATGGTCACATTGACCCTTAAGTGGGAGATTGTCGGGGATGTAAGGCTCATGTGACCTTAACCCCATATTCATATATATACATCATATATAGAGCATTGCCTCAGAGTCATTATGTGGGTTTCGAGGCTCCCACGCATGTCCGCACGTCTCTCCTCTTTTCTCTCTCCCTCCATCTCCTCCTTCCTCCTCTTGTTCTGCACACCAAAGCCCTTCAAAAATGAGCTGAGATCATGATTTCCGCACCACAGATCGAAGAAGTTTTGATCTCCTAATCACCTTAAGTATGCACACCAAATTTTGTTCGATTCTGAGACTATGACCGGAGAGGTGTTGACGACGCACTAGATGAAGCAGCGACTTGCTCTGATGCCAATTGTTGGAGTTAGACGTCTGCAGAAGTATGTGAATAGCATAAGGAACAAGAAGAATCTTGGAGCACAACACACAATACTGAATGCATTACCACTAGACGTTAGGGTTATACAAGTCGGGGGTAAAAAAACCTCATAAAGAGGGAAAAAGTGCCCGGGAGGTCCTAGTGTATTCACACACATCACTACCAAAATATATCAATAATACATACATATAGACACACTTACACAAATATAGATATATACCTACATGTGCATACATACATTTTATACACACACAACCACACACACACACACATACACACACACACACACACACATATATATATATATATATATATATATGTGTGTGTGTGTGTGTGTGTGTGTGTGTATGTGTGTGTGTGTGTATGTGTGTGTGTGTGTATGTGTGTGTGTGTGTATGTATGTATGTATATATACACAAGCACCCATAAATATAAATGAATTATATAATTAAAGTAATAAAACACATGCTAAATATAAACAGTAATAAAAATCATTAGACAAAGACTTTTCATTACTTAATACCATAGACACAATTCAAAACATAACTAGAATGAACAATATATATATATATATATATATATATATATATATATATATATATATATATATATATATATATATATATATATATATATATATATATATATATATATCTAATGTCATAATTAAGAATCCTAATCATGATCATCATCATGATCATCCTCATCATCAAGAGCCTCATTCTCATTCTCATCATCATGATCATTTGCATGATCTAATGTATCTGTAGTGGCATCATGGGTAGCAGTGCGAGCACTCTCTGACGATCGAGATCGTCCCTCCTATGTTTGTCTCTCCACCTCATCCATATCTGCCTCTCCATAATACTCCTGTATTACATATAACAAAGATAAATAATTAAAACATACAAAACATCCATAAAAATAAAATAACTATATGAAACTTAATAATACTCATAAAAGTATCCAGATGATCTCACATATACTTGCTCAAATGCCGATATCCAAAATGTGTAGCACAGTCAATTTCATGTTTTGTAGGATATCGACGATAATCTTTTGGCTGCATTGAAACAAATAAGAAAGATGAGTCTCTTGTATTTTAACTCAAACAAAAAATATACTTTCAATAACATATATACTTATAAATGTAGCTAATTTGGCCAAAATAGTCTGTCAATCATCATCCACAGGACTATCAATTGTGATGGACAAAGCTATCTGTCATGGCCTCTCAATCATGATGGACAGTGTCGATCATGATTGATCATGTCCATCATGATAAATGAGAGTGTGTCATGATTGATGGTGTCAGTCATGATTGATGGTGTCCATCGCGATGGATAGAATTTTTTAGGTTTTTTGCATTATTTTATGTCAATCGTGACATGTGCATCATGATGGATAGGTTTCACCAACATGGGGTGTCAGTCATGATTTCTCAGTCAAGCATGATGGATAGGGCTGTCAATCGTGATGGACACCTGTCAGTCACGATGGACAGGCAATCCGTCATGGGTTGTCAATCATGATGGACTGAACTTTTTGGATTTTTGTGTAGCTATGCATCAATCAAGGGTCTGTGCCTTGCAATGGATAGGTTTTTGGCCCAGTGCACGTGTCAATCATGATTTTTCTATCAATCACGATGGATAGAGGTATCTATCATGATGGATATCATCTGTCCCAATGGATACCATTTGTCATAATGGGCAGAGGTGTTCGTCGGGGTCTATCGATCATGATGGATACTCTATCATGATGGACACTACCAATCACAATTGATGGTGTCAATCATGATGGATAGCAAAAATGTAAATGTTTTTGAAATTCTTGTGGCTTGGAGATGTGCAAGGACTCTAGATTATGAATGTGCACTCAGCTTTACCAAATAGTCAACTTTTCTCTCAATCACGATTGATAGAGGTCAATGCCTCGGAACCTGTGCAAACTTTTTTGTACCTGTAGAGTTGTTGCACCTACTCTGGATGCTCATACCTACAAGAAAACTCAAGAAACATGCAGAAACTAAGCACACAAAATCGCTCTCTTGGTCTCTCTCTCTCTCTCAAGTGAAATGAGGGGAATGAAATGGGGAAGGTGATATGACCAAAAAAACTGAAAATTCAGGTACTTATAATACTCCTCAAGCTTGAGGATTGCTTGGCTTGAAGCAAATGGAGTTTAATCTACCAAAAATGGTATTTACAAGGTTCATGTAGTGATGAAAATCACTATTGAAAAGGATTTATCTTAAAAAAATTGGATAGGCCTAGTTGCTAGATCTTCTTTGACTACTTTGCCTACTTGGTCCTTCTTGGTTTTCCATCTACACTAACTCTTTGCATCGACTCCCCTGTCTTATCACGCCTAGCTTCCTTGGCTGGTACCAACACAAGATAGAATGGTCAACATGGAAAGTGAATGCCCGACCGAATAGGTAATGCCTAACTTTCTTTATAGAATAAATTAGAGTGAGGCATTCTCATTCAGTGACTAAATAATTCTTCTCTATAGGGGTGAATCTACGGCTTGCATAATAAATTGGACGAAACTATGATCTTCTAGCTTTTTGCATCAATATGTCTCCTATGGCAATGTCTGAAGCATCAACAAAGATGTGGATTGGTTGGGATCAACCCGGAGCTTGCAACACAAGCACTTGCATGAGTAAAGCTTTTAATCTTTAGAATGCCCTATCACTTTCCAAAGTCCATGGAAATTTAGATGGTTCACCATGTGTCAAAGAATTTAACTACATCGCAATATGGGCCAAGTATTGTAAACGATGCCCATGCCCTTGAATTTGACCTAAAAACCATAGAACTTCCTTAGGATTACGTGGCGGAGAAACTTGCAAAACCACTTTGAGTTTGGTCAGATCCATTGCGATTCCTTGATGAGAAATGATATGTCCCAACAATTTCCCATATTTTACACCAAAATTGATTTGGCCGAATTTAAACTTAATTGAAGATCATGGCACTTCATAAAATAGAGTCATAATTGCTCTGAATGATCGACACGATATCCAAAAATTGAGAAATCATCAAGAAAAACATGCATGAAACTTGTCAAACATTGTTCAAAACTTTGCTTCATACATCGCTAAAAGGTACTAGGGGAATTCCTTAAACTAAACCATAGGTGAATACACCCCAATTCATGATAGATGTGGTTTTTGGAATATCTGCTTCCAGCATCCAGACTTGTTTTAGCCACTAAATCCATCAAGTAAAGAATACAGCTCTCTACCTACAACCTCATCTAACATAGTATCTAAAAATGGGAGTGGAAAAGGATAAGGTATTGTAACAGCATTCAATTTTTGGTAATCCACACAAATTCTCAGTTTTTTATTTTTTGTTGGGCACAATCACAATGGCGAATACCCATTCTGGATACTCAATTGGAATTATCAAGCCCACCTTCAACAAGTGATCCAATTCTTCTTTGACCTATTTAGCAAAATTTGAATTCATGCGATAACATTGTTGAACTCTCAGGGAAGCATCTGGTTTAAGAACAATCCTATGTTGGTACAACCGAGGATCTATCCCTTCCATATCAAAATAATTCCAAGAAAATACATCTTTAATTTCAATCACTAACTAAAGTAGGGCTTGTCGAAAAGGACCAACTAAACCAGCACTTATTTTGAGTGAAGCTTCAATGCCAAGGTTGACTTGTTTGATTTGGTCCTCCTAAATATTGACACTAGTTTGGGTAAGGACATCATCCTTTGCCAACCAAGGATATCATCATCCTCAGAAGGAACCATTTCCTCTAGTTGCATATTAGCCACCACAAGAACTTGTTTCATTTTTTTTCGAGCACCTCTGAAATACCTACTAAACCAACTGAACAGAGATCACAAATGGCTTCCAAAAATCTCATTTCCTCATGCTCTTCTAAGCCATCAATCATATGAAGAGGCTCTGCAATTGTTGGTATTTGGGCCTTCGAGTATTGCTGACGATCATCCAGTAGTATAGAGTACTTCTTGTGGCCCCTACAAAAAGTGATGGCTAATATATCTCCCAATGGTAATTGTATAGTCGACTTATAGAATTTTTGCCAAGGATTTACACCACTTGTATTTATGTCTTCCTTGTTCATGTTAACCTCTGTAGAGATTGTTTCAAAAGACTTGATTGGACTACAATGTAAGTCCGCAGTAGCATTCTTTACAGATGCATTCCTATTGAGGTCTTGACCCTGCCTGCTGCTACTACTTGCATCAAAAATTGTTATCGGTGCTTCTTGAGCCCAACTTGTAGCTTGAGTGTATACTTAGTGATGTGCAGTCACTTAACATGAGCAACTTTAGCCCACCGAGTGACTACCATCGTTGCAAGTTCCTCAAAAGAAAGCATTACCATATTCATCATTAGAGCTTTCAATCTTGCCTCTTGCTTCCATCGATCATAGTCCTGAGCATCCAGGAAATCTATGTGAATATGGTCGTATTCTAAACAAAACCGACATTGTAGACCCTTTCGTTCCTTAGGATATTCACCAACATCACAGTGATAACAGTTAAAAGGTATGTGACCTCGATTATATCTCGAGTAATTTGGTGGATTATGCCCCCGACTACCCAAAAAATTTGGATCTGGTGCAACTCATGAACCATCATCATCATTGACTTGTACATTATGCACTGTAGGATTAGAATACCATTGATCATTCTTGTGGGGTTGTGGTTGCATACTATTCACTTAGGTAGTCTAATTTTGACTATTCTATCTGCATTGGTCTGTATTCTGACTCATCATGTTAGAGATGGCACAGTACACTTCATTTAAAAAAAATTCATATGAAGAAATTATGTCTATTTAGAGTTCTAGGGGTTGAAATAGGAAAACAAGCAAACAGGATTTCTCAAAACTTTTACTTGGGGGCCTCACTATGCTCCAATCACTTACAATTTATGATCAAAATTACCCACAATTTAAAAATTAAAAACCCTAAAAAATTTGGTCGAAATAGCCTGTCAATCGGGATCGATAGGGTGGTCAATCACGATGGACAGAGTTTTCCATCCTGGCCTATCAATTGCAATGGACAGTTTCAATCGCAATTGATGGTGTCAATCGCAATGGATGGTGTCAATCACAATGGATGAGTATGTCGCGATCGATGGTGTTGGTCGTGATTAATGGTGTCAATCATGATGGACAAATATTTTTGGGGTTTTTATGTTATTTTGTGTCAATTGTGGTATGTGTGTTGGGGTGGATAGGTTTCTCATCAAAATGGGGTGTTAATTATGATTTCTCAGTCAATCGTGATGGATAGGGGTGTCCATCATGATGGCACCTATCAATCGCGATGGACAGGCAATCTGTCGTGGGTTGTCAATCATGATGGACTGAACCTTTCAGATTTTTGTGTAGCTATGTGTCAACCAAGTGTCTATGCCTTGCCATGGATAGGCTTTTGGCCGATTGCATATGTCAATTGTGATTTTTTCATCAATCGTGATGGAAAGAGGTGTCCATCGTGATGGATACCGTATGTCGTGATGGATACCGTATGTCGTGATGGATACCGTATGTCGTGATGGACAAAGGTGTCCGTCGGGGTTTGTTGATTGTGATGGACAAGAAGTCCACCAGGATGGACACTCTCAATCAGGAATCATGGTGTCAATCACAATTGACAGCAAAAATGCACCTTTTTTTGAAATTCTTGTGGATTGGGGATGTGCGAGGCCTCTAGATTATTAATGTGCACTCAGTTTTACCAAATAGTCAACTTTTTAGTAAATCACAATTGATAGAGTTCAATGCCCCGGGACCTATGCAAACATGTTTTGTACCTGCTAGAGTTGTTGCAGCTTCTGTGGATGCTCATACCTACAAGAACACTCAAGAAACATGCAAAAACCAAGCACACAAATTCACTCTCTTGGTCTCTCTCAGAAGTTATGGTCTAGCTTTTGTCTAAGATTTTTGGGTAAATGAACATATGCTTCACACCCAAAAGCTCAAAGATGATCATAATATGGTGGCTTCCCTATACATAACACTTGTGCCACTTTC